>SEMN01000270.1:505000-709066 GCA_005408345.1 Macquaria australasica
CGTCTGTCTCCGAATGTGTGTGTGTTTATACATGTGTGCTTTCAACAGTAAATGTCTGCTTTTAAACTATCTGTTATCTGACACACACGGTAAAAGTGTGTGTGTGTGTGTGTGTGTGTGCGTCATGTTTGTATCATGTTCAGTGAAGCTAACGGCTAGTTTTTATCTCTCTGTGTCAGATGCTTCGGTGGTCAATGCTTTTGTCCAGCTAGAGGACGGCGATGTGAGTCACTCTGTCCAAACTACACAACACTTGTCCAGCAAACTACACAGCATGGTCAAAAGTATGTGGACACCCAAACATTTCACCAATCACCAATTCCATAACATCTGACAACATCATGGAAAGGATCCCTACAGAGACAGACCAACTCTGACTCACGTCGTCTTCCTGCAACAACTCAACCTCTAGCGAGATTAAACAAAAAGGATCTTACTCTTTAACAAACAGTCTGTCTCTGTAGGGATCCTTTCCATAATGTTGTCAGACTCTTAGAATAACATTCAGATAGAATCAGGCGCTGCAGCGAAAATGCAGATTTTCCCATTCATTTGAACCGGGGTACTGCGTTTAGGCTGCGGTGGTGCCGAAAAAAACACAGCGTCCTGCAGCGAAAAGTTAAAACAGACTCAACTTTTGGAGAAACGCAACCCGACGTCACGCTGCAGCAGCCAATCACGCCAGCAATCAGACCGGCAGACGCCCAGGTGAAGAAGAACTTTGTTTACCATGTAGCATTAGCTGTTTACCTAGCAGCTGTGAAGGTGGAAGAGAGACTGATCGATCGGCTCCGTGATGACTGTACATCAGCTGTTCAACCCTGCCACGAGGGAGCACAAAGACGCTAATCGCAGTGCAGTCGCTTGGCTTGTGGCGCTCTTCAGGCTGGGATTGCTGGTTCGTATGTGACACTCCCACACTGTTAATCGCCACAACGCCTGTCTCTGTCTGAACGCAGCCTTAGAATAACAGTCTGAACCAGAGTCAGTGGCAAAAACAAGCACTTTTAGTGGACCGACTTTGACGGATTACGTTGCAGCCATTGAAGGCTGTTCACGGATGCTGGTGGAGGCGATCTACTGGACCAATTCCAAATCTTTTGGTAAGTATTAGTCATTGAGACCCCAAAATTTGTGAAACAGGAAAGGGCCAAACACAAACTGTTGATGTTGTGCCCTTAAACAGGGGGAATAGTAACGGGGGAAAGATGAAGAGACAAACATGCAGCTCTCGTCTTCACTCGTCTGTATCGAGTTACATTTTAAAGAATGCAAACAAAACACACTCAGTCTCAGGACCACAGTTACCATGACTAGTGTATCTTTTTAACTTTCTCTAAATTATTTAAATTATCTTTTTACTGAGTTACACAACATTAAATTATGAGATGCATTTTTACCCTTTTACCTATACAATTTGACACTTGAAAATAGACGCTTGAACCTTACAGCAAAAATATGTGTTAACAGTGACTAGCTTAAATGATAATAATGGCAGTCGGACTCTATGGTGGCGCCACAAGGTCTCCGGCAACAAGCTTACACATCAACTAAGTTAGCCAACAACTCTTCAAACAATATAACAATAACACACAAAACTGTCTTTCATAGTTAACAACAGTAACAGTAACTATTACTAAGATGGGTTCACACATTTACAGTGTTTTGTGGACGGTAATTACCTTAAACAGGGGGAATAGTAACAGGGGAAAGATGAAGAGACAAACATGCAGCTCTCCTCTTCACTCGTCTGAATGAGGGAGAGGAGCGCGATCCCCCTACTGGAGCCCCGAGGCATCACCAACAGATCGACAAATAATTAACCCACACAGACAAGGATCTGTGTTACTTATCTGGGTTCTTCTTTTTACATTACTGGCTGCATATTCAGCAGTGACCAGCACTAATACATTATATATATATATATATATATATATATATATATATATACTACCTGTCACATTGACACAAAGTGACAAGTTCTACAAACACTGTTATATACCTAAGATATCATTGTACACTTTTAGCACTGAGATTTCCCTTAATTGCAGCTAAGAGGAAAAACAGCCCCAAGACCAAAAGTACATGAAAGCAGGTGGACAGCAGTGTCCTCATAACACACACACACACACACACACACACAGTCTCTCTGACATTGCATGGCCAATTAGTGTCCTGTTTCAGCCAACTAGATCAAGGTGGAAGACAGCGGGGAGAGAGAGAGAGAGAGAGAGGGAAATCTAAGTGGGCGGCACACTCTTCTGCCTCAGGGTAGATTGGTGTCAAGTGCAGAGAACACACACAGTGGGCAGAAAATGTAATGAAAGTGTATCACTTGTTAGGAAGAAAGACCGTGTGTGAGTGTGAGTGTGTGTGTGTGTGGTCTCTGCACTTGACACCAATCTAGCAGCAGCAGCAGCAGCAGCAGAAGAAGAAGAGAAGTGAGTGTGTCAGAGCACAGAGAACAGACTTAAAGCTGAACACACAGAGATCCAAACATCAATATTTCAAATTCTTTGAAAGCACAAATCCATCCATGATTCATAGTCACACTTGGTAAAAAGAGACAGAGATGCAGATCCAGACTGATGGAGCATCCTGTGGTCAATATACACGATACAAACAGAGGCTCACTGTTTCTGTGGCGAACTGAATCATTGATGCTGTGTGTGTGTTTGATGAATGCGAGGTGTAGTGGGACGTAGCGTAGCTCGGTGTAGCATCATGGGGTTTCAGAGCCTCTGTATTAAGTTGGCACTGTAATGTTTCATTAGTCTCTGCCCTATATCGGTCTCTGCCGGCTTTAGTGACTGAAAGAACATCACAACACTCGGGATGATCAGCTGTCTTTCAGATGAGAGTTGAAGTCTTAAATGTCTTGTATTAGAAAGTCTCAAGTCCTTAACCCTCTAGACCTCAGCAGAATTATAGAATGTTGCTGCAGTTCACTTAAATGAGCATTTTCCTACAAACAGCTCTATCTCAAAAACAGAAAGAAATTGACAATCACAAGTTGTTTTCATTTTAAAAAGCACAACTTCCTCTTTAATTTGATACCAAATATGTGGCATGTGTAGCTTTTTAGACCAAGTTTGATTCAACACATTTTTATTATCAAAACTGTCACTAAAAAACTGTAGACACAGTTACAAAGAATAAAGTCTCAAACTGAGTCAACATTCAGTCTGACAATAAAACGGATAACTCTCAGCTTTCAAAATAAAAGAGAAATGTCCCACATTTCAACCCACACAATGTTATGAGCAACAAACAACAGTAATGTGGTAGTAGGTAGTGTCTTTGGCAACTTATGAGAAAAAATTGCCAAGTCCATATGTGGAAAAGTCGCTGCAACGTGGTCAGTCCTCCCTACCGACTTTTCGGCGCACTGCCCCCCGGAAAACAGCGTCTGTCTCCGGCAGTGAGAGCCAGTTAGGTCCCGCTGTTTAGTGACGGTGATTATGTGATGTGATTTCGAGCCAAAAACTTAAACACACAATGTTTTCGTCACTTTACGCGATGCACGGTGGGTCAGGACCTCTCTCACAATACAATCTTACGGCATCCAAAAGATTATAAAGACGGGGACGCTTAGATGGTGGAGCATTTTTAGATTTACAAATGGAAATCGAAACCGGGTGGAAACCCACGAAAAAAAAAACAGATCTCAACGTTACGATGTATATTTCCAGTTCCGGTTATTGATGACAACTTAACGTATCTGCAATACAGAGCTCAGGGCTTTATTTTCCGTGTTTTGATACACTGGGAAGGTTTAATGACGGGCGCTCCCGGGCGTTATAGTGAAATATAGAACGGGCACTCTGGGGTCTAGAGGGGACAAGTCAGAGTCAAGTCTCAAGTCCTTGAAGTTGAAATCCTCAAGATTTCGGTCTTGGTTGATTTGGCGACGCCTGTGGTTACTGGTGGTAACTGCAACTCTCATTGAACCTCTGGTGTATCTGCTTCCAGTGCAGCCAAACAAACTTGTGTTGTTTTAATACATGTATTCATTTGGCAGACGCTGCAGAACAAATGAGCTAAAATCCAAGCCAAGAGTAGATCAAGGAGAAGCCTTTGAGAATAAGTGCCTCAACACTCAGCTCCACTTGACTCAAGTGCCACAATGTTGCAGGTGTATAAAGCAATGCATGAGTGCATAGTAAATGACATGAGAGCGAGAGAGATGGAGGAGGATAGTGAGAGAGAGAGAGAACGAGCACATTAAGTGAGTAAATACTCTCAGAAGAGGAAGGTCCTCAAGAGATTTTTGAAGAAAGAGGGATTCTGCTGACTGAATTGAGTTTGGATTCCCTCGCAGTGACGGTAGAAACTAGGACGGTAGTGGTAGTGGTAGACGGTAGTCGAGATGAACTGTGCCTCGCCTGGAAAGTGGACGAGACCAGGCGGAACCAGCAGGTATCGCTGTGACAAAAATCTGCAGTCCAGTCGAACAGTTTCCAGCAGCCTTCAAAGAATATACAGGAAGTCATAGAAATATTTACTTCCTGGGCTATAAAGGGCTCATTCTAAGGTAACGCAAACGCAACAACTCTTATTTTCAGGTGATTAAACACTAATGAAAACATACTTATGAATATTATATTCCATTTCTGCGGATAGATCCCCCTAAATCTCACACACTGGGCCTTTAAATCCTTAAAGACAAGACAAGTTCCAAGTCATTTGATGTCAAGTCTCAAGTCTTGTAGAATCAAAAGTCTGGTCTTCCAACTTTTCCTGACTTCACCGGAGTGAAGGATGAAGCCCTCAGTCTGTCACTGTGGCAGCCAGCAGGTCAGACTCTGTGATAAAGAGACGCTGGAATATCTGAATAAAATCTGCCTTCTCACCGTTTAAGCAGCCTCGGCCTCCTCGTTTGGATCAATGGCTGGTTGATGTCACTTGGACAACAGAGGTTGCAGGCACTGGGTGAATGGCAAGTATTGATTCTTAGCAGCTTAAAGACACGAACTGTGACTGGTCTTTTCTTTTGTCGTCACATGTTTTATCTTTTGTTTCTTTATGTCTCTTCTTTTTCTTTTTTTTCTTTTTTCTTGTTTTTGCATCTCGTCTCATTTTCTTGTTTTTCTGCCCTGCATTATGAGCTGAAGGCGGCAGACCCGGATCACATCAGAGACCAGGAAAGAGACTAACAGAGTGCTGCAAAGTGTGTGTTTGCACAATGTGTACAAAGTGTGTGTGACAGCTCACTATACAAATGTAAAACAGATTGCTTCTCTCCTCTCTTTGATAGGTGTATCTGTCTGTCCTGTCGTTTATTTCCTCATTTATCTCCACAGCAGTGTGTGTGTGTGTGTGTGAACGTATACTAAACACAAAGTAAGTGTGCATATTATGCTGTTTTCACATGCAGCCTTCTACATCCATTTATTTTTCTAATTTGTCAGGTGTGTGTGTATCGTATTCTCTCACCATACTGGAGTTGTCAAACTGGTTTACAACAGTTAGTGTGTGTGTGTGTGTGTGTGTGTGTGTGTGTGTGTGTGCTCTGTGTGACGCTGATTAAAAGTGAGAGGTTTTTGATTGCCTTCGACCCTCCATGGAATTATTAGCATAGTGCACACACATACACACATACACACACACGCACACACCTTCAGGAGTAATTGAGCATTTCTCTTCTACATTACATAAAACAGGATCCAATCCAGGAGCTCAATGCTGCGCTAACAAACTAACACTTCACTGTTTACTCTCCATATTTAAATCTATGCAGATGAGGCGAGGTAAAAGATGAATGAGCCCGTTTGTGTTTTGGAGGCCGGCGTCGAGCTCGTGTCGCCTCCCAGCAAAACCCGTTTTAAACTGGTGCCAGTTCTTCAAACCAGCAGCTATTATGGGGAATATATTAGATAAATAATGTGCTGACTGCTGGATATTTGTACCATCTGATCATTTCCAGCCACAAAAGATTTATAAGACAGCTTCAAAAGACGAGTAAAGTGAGAATTCATCACTGAACCGGAGGACCTCAACCATGAAAAGTGCCATAAAGCGAATCGGCTGGTCCACACCCTCCTCCTCTGACTAGACCTGTCGGCTGTTTCTGCATCAGTACTGTGGTTCTGATGGCAGAACATTTACACACACAGAAAGGCAGAGCTTTTATCCAGCAGCTGTCTGACAGAACATATTGCACCTCTCACACTTTTCAAGGTTTTGTTTGGGCAGAAAAAAGAGCTAAACTACTCCAAATAACAGCATTCATACCTACATTTATTTGTAAGTGGCGGCATTCAGTAATAATAAACAAGCCAAAGTCAGACTTGCCATGCAGGTCGTCAAACTGGTGAGTACAAGGGCTCAGTTCAAGCACCTGAAACGTCCTTAGTTATAAATTAACAAGGGTTTAACTGCGTAAAACTCACTTTAAAATAACATATGTCTCAAAAATGTACGTCACAGTGCACCCAGTACAGAGATGGGTTTAGCCTAGCTTAGCGCATAAAACGACGCAGGAGAAAACTGCTAGCTAGCTTAGTGAAAAAATACAACTTAAAAATACTCAAACGTTTTCTCATTTTCATGTTGTATCGTTTTTACTGAGCGGGTGTAAAAAGGAAATGTGAAAGAAACTTGTTTTGCCGTTTTCGAAGCAGCCAATGTTGGAAACATTTTTTGAGCTAACGGCTAGCAGTTATCAAAGCTACAAAATAAAGCCACGAATAAAGCAGTGTGTCTTTGAAACTGGAAACACAACGATGAAACTGACACTGGTTTTCTCATCCGACTGTCGGCAGGACAGAGAACAAGAAAACACCGACATCCGAGAGTCAGGAAAACCGCTAGTAACCTTGTGTAGTCGGTTTAGCAAAGCCTCCATGAAAAGTAAAATGTAGATCTACCTTCTATCTTCTTATTTACACATGGCATCATGTTTGAACAGGTGTAGGATAAGAATAAAAGAATAAAAAACAGGTCATGGTTTCAGGAGCGGTTAGCTTTGAAGCTACTGAGGAAGGCTAGCAGTATTGCCTTGCTAAGCTTAGCTAACCCTCAAATGTGTGTTTTTGTGATTAAAAAGCGAGCAACCACTTAAACTTTTTAGAGAAAAATGATGCCTTGCATTTGTTAAACGCATAGTTTGAGGAATACCATATTCCAAAACCTCAAGAAAAGCAGGGTTAGATTAATTAATTGCCACTTTAGCCATGTAGTCCCATTAATCTGCAGGCCTTTGTCATTAGAAAGTAGAGAGCTTCAGGTGTTTGCAGACTGCATATATACTGTTCCTGTATTTATAGAGACGGAAACTGTTTGGAGGAAACTACAGGAGACAAACAGACAAACAGACAGTTTGTTGATTATTCTAATTTCCTCCTAATGACTGCATGGTTGATGCATCACCATCTGGCACACACACACACACACACACACACCGCTGTGATAATGCAGCCGTTGAATCTAATGACAACGCACCGCTTGTCGTAATGAGACTCCAGTTTGTTTCACACCAATCCAACGCAAGGCATGATGGGTAAACTGGCTCGTTGGCGATAATTAGCTTCTTGTCGCCGTGGAAATGACTCAAGTGTTTGTCCTTACAAGCAGTTTACCTCAAAAGGGGACGGTTGCTTTGAAACAAGCGACACACACAGTCGTGGTCCGGAGTCTCCTCGGCTCAGCTGAGAGTTAATGGGATGTTGGGTTGCCAGATAGTAAATAAAGAAACCGCCGGGTTGCCAGGTCATCAGTGAAACTCTCCCTCTGCAAATTGGGTTGTAACTCAGCAGCGGTGTGTATGTGAGTGTGTGTGAGTGTGTGTGCTCAGACTGAGGCACTTGAACTATATTGCCCCTCTGGTACCCACAATGCATCTGGAGCTGGCAGGAGTGTCTGAGTGGCTGTCTGCGTGTTTAAACCACACGATGCCTCAGTGTAACACACAGCTGCTTCATTGTGTGTCCCCCACCCCCTCAGTCGTTTCTATGGTAACCGGCAGGGCCTGATGATGGAGATCACAGTCGGATGGTGACTTTTTCATACGGGTGTGGTTCTAATGTTACCGTGACAACAGCGACCACACCTGTCACCTGTCAAACACAAAGAGGGTTTTTTTTAAATCTTTTTTTCTCTTTCTCTTGAGAGCGTGACTAAATTCTTGTGTTATGTCAAGATTTTAAACTTTTTTCAGCTCACAACTTAAAGACCAACTTAAGGTGTGTGTGTGTGTGTGTGGGTACACTGTGACATCACTGTCAGGTGTGGCAACAGGTGAAACAGGGTTGAAACTTTCAGCCAGAGACAGCAGGGAAATGCTGCTTTTTAGCCTGTTTTTTTTAAGTTAAACTTTAAATATCTCGTTATCTCAATCTTTAAATTGTTGTTTTGTGATCATAACGAACCCTTTTATTGAGGTCAAAACTTAATTATGTCATTATCTCATAAGATTTTAAACTATTATCTGTAGACTGATGTGGCAGTAGATTGTGTTAACTTGAGATTTCTTTCCTCCAAATTACAATTTTTTGTCTCATTCTCTCAAATTTCAAACTCTTATCTCTTGATTGCAGCTTAATTATCTTGTCATGTCAAGATTTTGATGTATAATGTTTAGATTTCAATTAGATAATCATGTTGACTTGAGACCTCGAAGCAGGGCGTCCCCCTCTCTGTTGTGGTCCTTTGTGGTGCGACGGTCTCCTGCTTGAAAGTTGACTTGACATATGACAAAATGTTTTCTTAAAATTGCCCTTTTTAGCAAATTTTCTGAAATGTAAATGACATGTAATAAAACATATATACAAATAGTCTGCTTGCAACAATAATGTGTCTGATGTGTAATTTCCACATTAAAATCTTTAAAAAGGCGTCTGCTCCTTCTAGCTCATTAAATATTCCATAGTCTATAAATATGTAGATTATGTTCATTTGCTTCACTGTCAAGTCGATTCTCAGTGGATCAAGTTTCTACATCATACTTGTATAAGTTGAATACTGAACCAGGATTGGCTGCTTCCAAACTATTTGTGATGTCCAGCTCGTAGGCCCCGCCCCTTAAAATCAGATTTTTTTTTTAATGAGCTCATAGAAACTTTCCACTTTCAGCAGGTGAACGTGAAAACATCCTTCTGGTGCCAAACTCTGCACAGTGAAGCTCAAACATCCAACTGCAGGAACAAGAAGAGAAACATGTTTTTGAGTGAAGGGGAACTTTAACATTTAAATATTAAATATTTCATGATTTCCCCCAACAAGTTTAAATTATAGCTAGTTTCACCTCTGCGTTGTATCTGTGCAAAGCGGGATGTTTGGGACAGTGCTTGCATTGATTGGCAGGGATCGTAATCAGCCATCACTATTTATTCCTTCTTGTCTTTTATTTCTGTAGAATAACGGCAGTAAATCTGTGGTTTCTTGTTGTTTTCTCTGAGCATCTGATGTCGGTGAAATCGGCTCAGGTCGTCTCATTCTGTCCTGTCAATCAAACAACAACAGCAGCAACAGTGTTTACTGTTACCGCAGCAGCACAGCCGCCGTCACGTTGTTCAGTCCTGCTGATTGAAAGAGAGAAATACTGCAAGAGACCAACATCTGTGTGCAGAGAGGTCGTCTGACAGATAGCTGAGCAACCTTGGATATATGAGGCAAAGAGAGGGGGGGGGGGGGGTGTATTAATGTTCAGGGTCGCTTTTAACACAGAGGTGAAAATGTAGTTATTCAGCTAAAACACACACACACACACACACTTTCCTTCAGGCAGACAAAGTCACGTTGCCTTTTTTGCTTAACCTCTATTATATCCCTGTGTGTGTGCACGTGCATACACACACACACACACACACACACACACACACACACTCGCTCGAGTGCAGTGTTGAAGGCGTGGGCTGTTTCTTCAGGTTACATCTCTGCAAAGATGATGGATGGAGGATATAAAATCCATCTCTGCAGGCCATTTAGAAAAGAAATGAACACAGGCACTGAAAGATATGACAGACAGACAGACAGACAGACAGACAGACAGATAGATAGATAGATAGATAGATAGATAGATAGATAGATAGATAGATAGATAGATAGATAGATAGATAGATAGATAGATAGATAGATGCAGTAAAAAAAGGTTTGTATCATAAGATTTATTATATGGTTTGTTAAATACTGACCTTTATCTAACCACGATGTTCTCCTGAGATGTAAATCTGTTTTTAGAGTCCTGGTGAAAATGGCAGCTCAATAATGTTCGGTGAACACACACACACACACACACACACACAGAAACAAGAAGAGAGAGGAATGCATAAAAGAGGAAACATTAAATATAGAATATTAAAAATGAAATATAAAAAAGCACTTCCCGTTTCAGTCTTTAAATGTCAGAGAGTTTGCGCGTGAAGTCACTTAAAGAATAATTTCAGTTTTTCATCGCTGTCAAAATGTGTCGGAGGCATCAAGCAGCACGGAGTCTGACAGTGTTTCACACACAGGTACAGGTGAGTCTGTCATCGTGTGAAGAGAGGAGACGTAAATACAGAGCAGAGAGTCTGGTGACATGAACATCACCAGTTATTCAATGGAGACTGCAGAGGAAACACAGCGGGTTAGACGCACTGCAGCACAGACGCACCAGTGTTTTTGTGGTCTATATGAATGTGGCACAAACAGCACACACGTTAGCTGTAGCTGTTGCTTTGCTAGCAGTGTGCACACCGACCACGTGTGCCTGGACAGCTCGTGTGTGTGTTTGTATGACAGCGAACAGCTTGTTGTATATTAATATGGCGGGGCTTATGACCTATACTGCAGCCAGCCACCAGGGGGCGATCCAGATGTTTTGGCTTCACTTCTGGGGAGCTGTCATTTTGGCCATCTTTACATACAGTCGGTGGTTTACACAGGAAGTGTTCCAGTTGCTTTTTACAGTCGTAAAAAAGTTCAATTTTAATCAATACAGCTATCTACACAGGCTGCATGACAGCACACACATACAGCAGTACTGTGGCTAGACACGGACTTTTCCCACAGTACTTGAACGTATCTTCAGCACAGATAGCTGTTTCCTCGAGTAATCTAACAATCTCAACAGAGTAGAAATGCACTAGGATTAACTTCATAAAATAAATACTGCTGACCAATCAGGTGAGGGCTCTAACGTGACATCACCCTGCAGGAGATGAGCAGAGGGTTTGTGTTTGAAACTGAGACGTTTGAGCCAACAGTTAATGCAGCAAATGAACTGCTTTACTGAAGGACTGGTCACTACTGCAGTGTGTGTGTGTGTGTGTGTGTGTTTCAGAGAGAGTGAGAAAGACAGATCAGTATTGGATTTTGAGTCGTTTATATTCAGCAGGGGTTCGCAGGAACTCACTGCTACAGTATAACACACACACACACACTGCCTGCCCAGCTCCTATATATAAATCCATTAGGAGCTATTGTTCGTCGGCGTGTTTCTGCGGCAGCTTTTGCTGAATAATAACCTTTGATTCAATTCCAAACTTTATTGTCCCGCGAGGAAGATTTGGTTTGCAGAAACACTTTACGATGAAAACACAATAAAAACAATAAAAGCACATAAAAAGAGGCGGCAGATGCAGAGCAGCGTGATGTGATCGGAGCTGAGTGGAAGAGAGTTAAACCTGCGGAGTGAAAATCAGGTTTAATACAGTTAGAGCGAGCGTTGAGCTGAGACAGGAAACCTGCTGAAATAACTTTTAAACATGATTACAGCGGCAGAAGCCCTGCTGGAGCCCCCTGAGGACTGCAGAGGTCATTACACACAGCAGCGTGAGAGATGATAAGCAACATACCACCATATAGATTATACTTAGAGCCTTTAGACAGCTGCTGCTGCGCCAACGTGAGGATGGCTGAATATATTTGGGCTTCGTGGGAGTTTCAGTGAGAGGGAAGAAAGCAATAAAAAAAAAGGGAAGATAAAGAAGGACAGGTTGAAAACACGCTGGAAGGTTTGTTTCTTGGAGCTGTGTTTATAAAGGAAGGAACTCGGGTGTGTCATGAACTGAAACACACACTTGTTGAGATGTAAAACATGACATTTAAAGTGGTGATTACAGCATAATGACATTTTGATTTTGCCTTTCTTTAAACCTGCAATAACTGATTTTTTTGGCCACTGGGGGGCAGCAGAAACAAGTTGTGAGCACAACACTTTTCAGTTGATATGGGGAATTTCTGAGACTGTCCTCCCCCAAAACGTCCGTATAGGTTGTCAGTGCAAGCAGCTTATTACCACCAATATTTAGATTAATTGTCAGAGCACCAAAGTACGTGAAGGTCTTCACTGTTTCCACTGTGTTTCTAATGTACACTGCGAGGCGTTTTTTTCCAGCGGAGGAGTTTTGACTTTATCATTTTAAAAACATGAAATGTGAAATCATTCAGGTTATTAATGATGGTCTGACTTACAGTTTGTGTGTGTGTGTGTGTGTGTGTGTGTGTGTGTTAACATAAACAGTAAATAGTGATGAAGCAGCAGAGTTCGGTTCAGTCAGCTAAATGCTAATCACACGTCTAAACCAAAACTGCACTCATCAATCCCCCTTTCATCCCTCCTTCCTTGTTTCCTTTTCTCCTCCGTCCATCTCTCCTTGTTCCTTAGTTCATATCCTCTTCCCTTCCCTTCTTTCCTTTCTTTACACTCTTTCTTTCCTTATTCCTTACAATCATCTTGTGCTCGTTCCTTTTTTTCTGTTGTTCTTCTTCCTCCCTTTCTTCTCTCATCTCCTATTTCTTCAGGCCTTCCTCTGCCATTCTCCCTCTCTCCTTCTTCTTCTTCTACTAAACCTCCTTTTTTCTATCCCTCTACCTCAACTTCCTTCTCTCCTCTCTTACTTATTTGCTTTCCTTTCCTTCCTTCCTTCCTCCATCTTCCCTCATTTGCTCCTTGACCTCCTTTATTCCATCTTTCTTTTCTTCCTTCACTCCTCTTATGTCTACGTCATCTCCTACCTTCTTCCCTTTTTCACTCATTCTTTTGCTTCCCTTCTTCTCATCTTGTTTCCTACCTTCCTTTCCTTCTCTCCTTTTCTCCCCTCATTCTTACCCCATTCTCTCCTCCTTTATTTCCTCCAATCTCTCTTCTTTCTATCCTCACATCTATACTTCCTTTCTTCACACATTTTCTCTCCTCCTTCCTTACTTTTATCTCTCGTTTGCTCCTTCACTTATGTCATCCTTTCTTAACTCCTTGTCTCCTCCTCTCCTTGTTGTCCTACTTTCTTCCTTCTTTTTCCCATTTGCTCCTTGACCTCATCTTCCTGTCCTTTCATGTTTCCTTCCTTCACTCCTCTTCTTTCTTCCCTTCTTCCTTTCCTTTTCTTTTCCTTCCACTCCTCCTCCATCTTTGTCTTCTCTGGTTTTTTAGCTCCTTTTCTTCTTCTTCCATCTTTCTTTTCCTCTCTTTACTTTTGTTTCCACCTCCTCCTCCTTTGTTCTTTCTTCTCCTCCTTTCCATCCAAGTCATTACTCAAATCCTTTGTATTCCTATATTTTCTGTTTATGTTTTTTTATTCTCTCCTCCTTCCTTCCCTCCTCCTCTTGCATCTTTCCTTCCTTCTTCGCTTTTCTCCTTTCGTTCATCTGAAGTTGCTTCATATCTCGCAAACATTTTCTTGCTTTTTTCTCCTCCATCCATCGCTTCTGTGTTCTTCTTCCTCCTTTTAATTCCTCCTTCCTTCCTTTCACTTCTCTTCTCCTCATCCTCATCATCTCTCCATTTTCCTCAGCTTTTCCCTCCTCTCCTCTTCTCTCCTTCCTTCCTTACCTCCTTCCCTCTCTCCATCCTTTGAAGGCAGAAATTGATTTGATCACTAATTGTGCCAAAACAAACAGAAGCTGATTATTCCATGTTTGCGCTCTCTCGTTCTGATAAATTAGTCAGTGCTTCGAAAAAACAACTTGTTAACATGAGAAGAGAGAGAGACACAGAGAGACAGAGAGAGAGACAGAGACAGAGAGACAGACAGAGAGAGAGAGAGACAGAGAGAGACAGAGAGAAAGAGAGAGAGAGACAAAGAGAGAGAGACAGAGAGAGACAGACAGAGAGAGAGACAGACAGAGAGAGAGAGACAGAGAGAGAGAGAGAGTTAGTCTTTGTATTGTGAGCAGTAAATGGGATCAGTGCCTCGTTTAGCCCTCTGGCTAATTAGAATTCACTGTGTGTGTCCATTTGTTGGTATTCACTGTGTGTGTGTGTGTGTGTGTGTGTGTGTGTGTGTGTGTGTGTGTAGTCATTGATCAGACTGACAAAGACTTATTATGGTGTCACTTTCTTTGACCCCTTTTGACCCCGCAGGCGATAAAAGTGTTTATGTGTGCAGCGTGTGTGCGTGTGTATATATATGTATGTATGTATGTGTGTGTGTGTGTGTGTGTGTGTGTGTGTGTGTGTGTGTTTGCCCTGCTAATGACTTGTCAGCTTCCACCACAAGTGCTAAAGGTGACGCTTCCTCCCTGGAGACACACACACACACACACACACACACTGAATACAGAAGTACACATTATTCTTTTGGGCGTCGCTTCCTTTCAAACACAAATATCAACAACTGCTGGAGCCGCGAGAAGAATTTAGATTAAAAGGAAGAAGACGTCCTGTAAGGTTAGCTTACAACCAGATCCAGGAGTTAGACACCTGCAGCTGTAATGCTGTTTTTAATGGAAATACAGGGGAAACCAGCAAGTAGACACATGCACCTGTAAAGTTAGGTTTTCATGTAAACTGCGTAATTAGCTTTACTTAGTGATTAAAGCAGAAATTGCAGGACGACCAGAAAATAGACATATTCAAACTGTAAAGTTAGTTTATGAAAGACTTACAACACAGATCTGGAGTTAGACACATGCAACTGTAAAGATCAGTTTACATACGCTCATAATGCAGACCAAACCATTACACACATATATAACTGTACCATTAGCTGCACTCAATGTGCTAAGTAGGCGTTTGGAAAATGGAGCCAAAACATCACCTCAACATGACAAACTGATGTTTTTCTGCTTCAGCTTCATCAGATTTATCATGATAATGATTTAAGAAGCTCTGCCGAGTTCAGCGGTCCGGAGCTGATACACATGATCTGAATTCTCTGCAGACACACACACTGTACATTTTCATGGATCCAGGTCTGAAAGTGCATTCATGCATATTCATTCTCTCCTCGATGTGAAGTCCTAAAGAAATCTTTACTTCCCCTCTGAGACTCAGACTCTCCTCACTCTGAAGTCTGCTGGCTGCGAATACTTTACCCACTTTAAAATATATTCAAAAAGTAGAACGTATGAGGCTATGAGATGTTGTGATAACTTCTGTTCACTGTTTCTGCTTCAGACTGAAGCGACCTGAAGCAGCCTGGAAACACCTGAACCCTGCAGACAGTTTAACCTTTTTACTAGAGGTGGGAAAAATCAATTCTTAGATGCTCACACTGTAAGTGTTTGTGCCAAAATAGTGATGTGTTGCAGCCGGAGTCCGCCAGTATATTTCCTCTGCTAGCTTTGTGCTAACTACTGCTGCAACGTACAACGACGAAGGAAGTTGTTCTTCTTTTACTACTTGTGCTTGAAAACTCTCTCACCGTACTCAAAGGCACCACCTGGTGGCAGAAGCCAAACGACAACATCCACAAACATTAATGCGGCACAAAAAAAACCAACCTAAATTATGAACACTGGATCCTGGAAAACATGTTAGATCAGTACATCCTGGAATATAAACATCACCTGCCAAGAAATTAATTTCAAATTAGGTGAATTAAATTCAATTATATTTAAAACCAATAACCAATACAAAACAGCTAACAGAAGAAAACAGGTGAGTCAAAAAGTTAATTTCAGACACTGATCAAGATGTATCAATAATCGTTCTATAATCGCATCGCAACCCTCTGAATCGAACTCAATCGTGAGAAGTCTAGAGATCCACACCCCTACTTTCTACCTCCAGCATCCAGATCCTAAGAAATACAGAAGTATTTCTAAAAAACTGTAATTTCCCCACCTGGCCGTTGTTTTTACAGGAAGAGAAATGAAGCTGGGACATTTTTTAATTTAATCTTTATTTAACCAGGAAAGACTCTAGCACCTAACGAGTTGTGTGTGTTTTATTAATTTAGCCCCAAAAACAGAAATTTGTCTTTGAGGACTTTACAATCTGAACAACATATTACACCCCCGATCCTGAGACAAGGAAGAACTCCCTTAAAACCGAGACAAAAATATGACTGTACAGGTTTGTCTGGGTGGATGGATCAAACAACACATGACTTTCACCCAGGAGACCGATTCTGTCGTTTAGGTTGGAGGACTTGTTAAAAACCCCTAACAACCATCCTGAACACCTTAGCAACCATCTAGACAGCACTTTAGAAGCACAGATTTAAGTGAACTCATTCTATCAGCTACCCTCAGTTTTTAAAATGAGTTAGTGTCATAATTACTGTCGTGCAATAATAACACTTATGTGCAATATATACACTCCCATACACTTTATTCACCTTATACACTTCATACACTTTATGGATGTGTACTTATTTATTGATATTTGTGCTCTTACTTATTTTTATTCTATTTTCATTCTCTTTATACTCCTATCTATCTCTTTATTCTACCTCTTATCTGCGCTGTAACGATGTAAATTTCTCCACTGTGAGACTATTAAAGGATTTCTGATTCTGATTCTGAATTAGGAAGGAGAAAAAATAAAAATAAATGTGTTTTCAGATGTGGATCAAAGACGAGACGAACCGTGTGATCGACTGAACAGAAATAAGTTGAACTCATCTGAGCTGAACAGGGTAACTTCTCTCTCTCTGTGTTTCCGTTCTGCTGCTTTTAAGTCAAAACGTTCAGCGCTGCATGACGACCTCCGACCTTTGGATGGCCGACACCTCTCTCTCTCTCTCTCTCTCTCTCTGTGACTTCCACTCCTGTGGGACTGAGCTTGTTAAATAAAGCTTCATCTAAAATAACTCCATCCTGCTGCCTGTCTGCTCTGCGCCGCCATAAATCCTTCATCAAACACAGAGGACAGAGCCGATCAATATCAAGCCACCAACACTCAAAAGAAATCTGTGTGTGTGTGTGTGTGTGTGTGTGTGTGCATTAGCTAAATAAAGCTCAGTCAAGGTCGTTTACTCTCATTAGTTTGAAATCTATTTATTCTATGAATTTGAATATTTTCTTTACCAACCTTTGATGGCTTTTCTTATTATTCATATCTATATGTTTAAAGGCTTTGGGGAGTTTAAATTCACATACAGTATGTCTCTGTACTTGTACACTTCCGACCCCGACCCGAGTCCGAGAGTAGTAACTGAGCCCGACCTGAATCCAACGCAGTTAATGTAGCTGAAGCTAATCAAAATCAATTTCTGTAGTTTTAAACTTCCCTGATAACAAATTTAGTTTGACGTCCTCCATCCTCAGCCAGGCTACATGAATATTTACCGCCTGTGTGTTGCGTTCATGCATTGTCGCGTAAATAACAAACCCCAGCACTGAACAGGAGGCACCATGTCGGGTTCTAATTTTTTGTCTGAAGAGGTTTCCACCCTCTGAGCAACATGATGATTCATGTGGAGTCGTGTTTGTGTCACCTGATGAATCTAAGTCCGGTCCTCCCTCTCTGTTAGTTCTGTGTTTGGTCTCCACCAACTCCTGAAGGAAATATTTGGCTCTTTAGCTGCTAATTGCTCCACTATGTTCACCAGCTCGTCTCTAACTGTGTCTGTCTGCTGTTTGCTGCTGAGCAGGTAGTGGACAGTCAGCTTTTTACAGCAGCTTCTCTAAAACTGACGTTCTGAGAGGCTGAGAGGGAACCAGAACAGATAAACAAAGAGCTAAAACTCACAATCGGAGCTGCAAATTCAGGTAATAATTCTCCAGGTTCATCACTACCAGAGACACCTTTCACATTATCGTTATATAGTTTCAATAGTTTGACATTTTGTGAAATACACCGATTTGTTCTCTGGTGGAGAATTAGAGAAGATCAATACCACACTCATATCAGCCAGCAGACTCTTATCTTAGCTTAGCACAAAGATGGAAACAGATGGAAACAGTTAGCCTGGCTGTTTTGTTTTCATATTGTCATGTGATGCTTTGTTACTATAAAAATATTGATTATATCCTCTTTAAACATTGTATGGATGAATTGGATCATTGTTACGTGACTGACAAAAGCACGATTACAGACAGAAGGTCAGGAAGAAACGGACTGACAACAACGACCTTTTAGACTTCAGCTGTCGTCGTAGTTAAACTGTTGGTTTGGCGAGGAAAGAGAAGAAGAAGGAAAAGAGTGTGTGGCGTCCACACAGTGAAGAAGTAGTAAACTAAATCTCAAACTGTCATGTAATAAAGATGAGGAACGCCTCCTCCTTCATGCACCGTCCTGTGGACATTAAGAGGTCAGCGTTCCTGCAGCGGGGCTCTGATCTCAGCTGGTCTGTTCAGCATCTGTTCACAGCATGAGAAACTGCTTTAAACAAGTCAGACATGATGGCTAGTCCACTACTACTTTGCAAAAATACCTTGCAACTTGTATAAAGTAGCACTCGTGAAACCCCAAGTGAGTACAGGTGTATTTTATCTTCCCCAGTGCTCATTTTGTTGCTGTAACTCTTCCAATAAAGTTGTAAAAACTTTATTATTATTATTTAGTAGCAGTAGTAGAGTATAAAGATTATATGTATAATAGTGTAATCTAAAGTAGATTCTTCATGTGTCTTCAGTTTATTACACAGGAGGACAGAAACAGAAGTTCAGGTTTATTGGCACATAAAATACAGATTGATGCCGTCCTGTTAAAAAACTGCATGTGAGATTATATGAACTAAAGTTATTTATTATCTGTTCAATACTATTATTCATGAGAGAGAGAGAGAGAGGCGCTCGTAAAACAACAAAATAAAAAGTCTAAAATGTGAAAAATAAAATATTTAAAGCAGTTCAGTGCAGAACACATTAAAGCAGAATGTGTTTTACCTTGCATCAGTATTTTATGAAAGATGTTAATAAAATTGTTTATTAATAACAAGTTGTCAGACAGACGTGCAGCGCCTTCTCTGGCAGACATTTCATTGATTGTTGGCATGGAAACCAACTGGTTCACTGTCTCTGATTGGTTGGCAAATAACATCAACATCAACAACAACAACAACATCAACCACAGCGAGGGTCATTTTTTCATGAAGTAAAGGACAAAATGTCAAACAGGCTTCACCCAGACCCTCATGCTCCTTCAGGTCCAGATCTTTCACCTGGGTAGAAATGTTGCATTTGGGATTGATGTCCAGATATTAAATCATTGATCCAGGTGGGTGGATGAGCTCCACCCAGGTCAGGCTGTCCAGGTCCAGATGCTCCACCCAGGTACTGATCTTTCTTGTGATTTTCCTCCGGTTCGTCACGTTCCACAAAGGTTCGGAGGATCCCGGGTCCAGATATTTTATCCAAATCCAGATGGTCTACAAAGGTCAGGTTGCCTCTCCTCAGATATACCTGACTCAAGATGTTTCTTAAAGGTGATGCAAAAAGGTAATGATCTGGAGCACCCTCTAAAATCAGGCATTACAAAAACCTGTTTTCCTGTTTCTTACTTACTCAGGGGCCACATCCTTCTAAGGACGTGGTCTACAAGGGCACCGCCTTCATAGACCGCAAAGGCCGAACTGAGCGTTGTTAAATGGGACGGTCTCGTCTACGGAGGATTTCCTATTTATGCCACGAAGTACCGCTCCTGTCGCCTAGCAACGTTGACAGCTGTGGTTTGAGGTTTTTTTAACATTTGTATCGTTAGCTTTTCGAGTGAGTTGAAACCCAAAACTCACATTTAAAAGTGTAATCCTGCTCGACCACTGTTGACGGTACGTTCGGGGACACCATATTCTCTTCTGCGCAATGAATCTTGGGATAGGCTGCGAAGGATCCAGCCGTTGGATCCTCCAAATTCGGGAAAAGAAGGCTGCATTTGAAGGATCCTTCGAAACGGGACGGCCTTGTCTCGCCGGTGTGACGCATTCGGTCTTCAAATGCAGCCTATGAAGGACGCGGCCCCTGAACTGAGACACATGGATAAAGCTCTGTGTAGTACACAAGTATCTGTGGCGACAAAAAGGTTTTACTTTTTAAATCTATTTATTATCATTTGTATTAGTCCATTAAATATTAGATTCCTTGCAATCCGACTCAGATCTTTTCTATTGAGGTGTTTCAGAGAGTTGAAAACTCTACTTTCAAGTGTCCAACTGAGTCAGAGTAACTAAAGAGATCCGGTCAGACCGACTCCTGGAGTCAGACTACAGAGTCCATAATGTGACTGAGTACTGCTGCTGTGAAGTGACACTTATAGATCAGTGATTTGGTTATAGCTGTTGATTATAGAATAGATCTGGTGACTAAACGATCTGTTATAGAAAAGCGTTTATGAGTTTTTTAACTTTATTTGATCCTGCCGTGTTTTATGATCCCTCTGTTGGTTTTATTTTGGTTTTGCTTGCATCTTTCTGCTTCTACTCCACCACGTCTCAGAGGGAAATATTGTACTTTTTACTGCACTACATTTATCTCACAGCTTTAGTTATTACTTACTTCCTGTCCGGTGAAAATCACGTATCTCCACATGTTTGTGATAAACTGAAGGATGAAGAGTTCCTTTATGTGTTGAGGAAATCCTCCTGCTTCTTAAGCTAAATAAACTCTTTAAACCTGATGATCTTATAGACCATGATGCATTGCTGTAGATGAAACTAGCCAACAGCATATAAAGGAGTTCAAATGAGCTTCAACCTGAAACATCCACAGCAGGAAAATACAACAAACACATTAATGCAGCAGGAACATAAATCCAGAAACATCAACACTGATACTTTTACTTCAGTAAGGTTTTGAATGCAGGATTTGTAGTGGAGTATTTTGACAGTGTGGTGTTGGTACTTAAGCAGTGAAGTAAGCCTTTGCAGTCTTATTTATTTAGCTGTTTTTACTGGAGTCTGACCAGAGAGAACAACTTCATCTTGGCAGAGAAAGTGACTTTATGATGGCAGACACAGACAACACGTAGGAGCTGAGAGCTCCTGGCGTCAAACCAAGACGACAAATAAAACAGGAAGTGTGACTCGGAGTCAGCTGCTGGATAATTAATTATCAGTTCCCCCTGTTTTTTTGTTTGTTTGTTTTTTTATTTCACTCTGTGAGCTTCTTCTGGTATGATTGTTAATTAACTCCTAATTTCTGTACGGCAGACACAAAGATAATTACTTACTAATTGTTTTCAAAACAGACAAAAAACGAGAGCGAGGACGCTGCGGAGAGGGAGGAGGAAGAGTTCAGTAAAGCGTTGCTGTTGGTCCAAGTCGACGGACATTCAGCAATTGATTTTTGTCCCTATATTACTCATCGCCATGGAAACGGACACACCCTCATTATGGGATGTTCCACTCACAAATGGACCCAGCAGCATCTGAACGCCAGGATGTGTGTGTGTGTGTGTGTGTGTGTGTTGACGTTTTTAGCTGTGGTGGATGAGTAAATTAACAGTGTGTGTGTGTGTGTGTGTGTGTGTGTGTGTGTGTGTGTGTCCTCAGGCGGTGGACCAGCTCTCTCATCCTCACTTCCTAATGAGATTTAATGCCGAGTTGTCCAGCTAACACACATACACACACACACACACACACACACACAAACACACACTGTTCATCCAGCACAATTTTAATAATAACTTCCTGCCTTTATCCCAGCTTTGCCCGTCTGACACTCAAGTTATTCTGCCCTTTCAAAACAACACTGACTGACCTGAAGGGGGCGCTAAAACATTATTAGCCACACCAGCAGCATGGCTCCATGTCAGTCCAACTGAAATATCTCAACAATTATTTGATGGATTGTTTTGCTTTATGACCAAATGCCTGCAAAATTAAGTGCATTCCCATCAGCCTCAGCTTCTGCTAAAACGCCAAACTAAGACGGTGAACAATGTAAACATTATTCCTTCTTCACATCAACATGTTGGTTACTGTGAACATGTTAACATGCTGACGTTAGCATTTAGCTTAAAATATTGCATGGCTGTAGACTCTAACACCATGTCTCTGCAGCTTCAGTGCTCCGTCAGTGTCTATACATGATGCATTCAGGTACAGTACTGAGTGTAGGTCACCTGCATTTCGGGAAGCGATCAGAACCCCAATCACAATCACTGACGTTGCACACATAAAATGGAAGAAAATAGACTTGAAGCGTAAAACTCCATAAACTAATAAAAAGAAAAACCCCAGACGTCGGATAATAAAATAAGAAATCTCCCTTCAGCTGCACATTTCAGATTTCCCTGATTACTTCCTCATATCTGCTGAAGAATCATTAAATCAGCTGCTGCAGAGCTGTGTTGGCTGGTGTGAAACCCCTGCAGTGTTCCTGGTTAGAGATGTTTGAATATTCAGTGACTCTTCTGCATTTTCATCATTTAAATTGTTGGATGGAAAGCAGAGAGAAAGCAATGGGAGACGTGTCTCACTTCTTCATATTTTATCTGCTCATGTTAAACTTTTTTGACCTGAAACTGTTTTTCGAGTATTGGAAAACAGATGACACATAATCATCAGTAGGGATTTTAAACTTCTCTACCTTTACAGTTTAAATGTTTCAGTCTTTTCATCAAGGGTCTTTTAATTAAAGTCAAATATTATATTATTTAAACACTGTATGGAAATGTCACATAGCTTATTTACTTTTCCTCCACTTGTTCCAAAAATCCTCTGAAACTTCATTAAGCTTATATTTAGTTCAAGTTTCAAACTCAAGACTCCAAGTTTCAAAGTGTACACAGTCTTTGCACCCGAGACCTACCGCTTTGCACGTGTTGTTGTCCGTACTCTGTCTGTGGCTCTCAGCTCCAAGCTCATTGGTTCCTACTGAAGACATAGAACTATTAAAAACAGCTCACAAATATGTAGTTTTATTTGTAAGAAGGCTCAGTAATTTCCTAAAACAGCTGCTCACTGTAGTTTTTATCAAACAAACAGGAGGAAATAGTGCATTTGTTGGGGACTATTTTCAGCAGCGGATGAATCCATCCACTCTAGTGAGTATGTGGGGCAGCAGGACGGTGTGTGTGGGATTGAGTCCAAATAAACTACACTACACTTATCTTTTAGATCTGTTGACTAGAACCTGACTGCCAATCAGTAACCAGGATTTTCTGTGGCCATGCTGTAGTTCGCAGGCTGACGTCATGGACTGTATATAAAGATGGACGACGCGTCTCCACTTCAAAATACCCCGGATATACAGGAGCTGCCATGTTGCTCTGGTGACGTCATTTGGAGCCAGAGTCGAGGTCCCGCCCATACACACCCGCCTGAACCAATCACAGCACACTCACAGATGTCAATCATGACGTCACACCCCCTTCCCCTTTTTATAGCATCAAATAACTAATTAAAACCAAACTGATCAGAAAAACGAACACTTGAACAAACACCAGCGTGATAAGAACTACCTGAAATGACAGAAACCATCTTTGGGATCCATCTTCAGTTTTGCCCATGTCCCATCTGCTAACATGGACGGGGAGGAGAGAGAGAGAGAGAGAGAGAGAGAGAGGAACACGTACAGTAAGAGAGAAGAAGAAGAAGATGATGACAAAGGACTGGCAAAGAAAAATAGAGTTTGACAGCTGAGCTTCAGGGATCTACCCTGAGGAACTGAGTCAGCTACCACACACACACACACACACACACACATACACTCTGAAAAGACTGATACACACACTGAGAGAGTCTTGTATCACCACAGGGGGTTGACAAAAATCCGTCATGACACACCCATTGACTCAAAATGGGCTTTGAAGCAGAACCATGCTGTCTGCACTCACACACACACACACACACACACACACACACACACACACACACACACACACAGAGAGAGTGCTGACAGTTCTGACTGCTTCTCTTCTGCTGTCACAAGTTTATCTCAACACAAACTTCAGAGAGGGAGAGACGTGGCAGCAGGAAATACAAAGAGGTACAGAGAGAGAGAGAGAAAGAGAGAGAGAGGAAGAATTAATGAAGTAAATGAGGGAACAGAAGGAGACGAACATACATTGGATTATTGGCTGAATTTAAATGCACCAAACTGTTTTTTCTCTCTGAATTCACATCGATATCCTGCAGCAGTCGAGAATAAGTTCAAACAGCTTAACATATGCCTCTTTATAATGTCACTTTCCACTAAGTCTTCACTGAATATTATCACATAATTTTGAGGTAATTTTACTTTACTTGAGTATTTCCATGTGTCAGAGCTGAGGCTGGGGAAAAAACAAACAGGAGACACACGGGTATACTAAATAACAAAGCAATTTATTTACGACAAAATACTCAAAATGTTCAAAGCAAATAAGCGGGAGGAATCTGTGAAGTGAGAAGTGTCAGGAGTGGATGAGTGAAAATGTGCTGCATCAACGTTGTGCTGTGAAAGCTAAAGAGAAGACGACAGAAGCAACAACGCAGAGGTGTGTTTGGAGAGCAGATCTACCCCAAGGAGGGGGGGCACACCGGGCCCAGGTGTGTCCCATGCTGCTGATTAACCCGCCAACAGGTCTGCAGCCCTGGAGACAGAAAGCAAAGCGAGCAGAGGGGCCGTCAGACCATGTTACACTGCGTTATACTTCTGCTTCTACAATTTGACTGAGCTGTGTGTGTGTGTGTGTGGGTGTGTGTGTGTGTTTGGGGATGGTGGTGGGGGCCAGGGGTCAAATGTATTTATTTTTACTTGTTAAAGGAGGTGTGTTTAAGCTAAAACAGGGTGTTAAATTACTCTTTAAATATTGAAAACTCCCCCAGCACAAGAGGAACCCTGAGTGACGTAAGTGTACAGTGATTGGTCGAACGCACGAGCCAATGCAGCACCGGCAACCGCCATCTTTAAAAAAACAGTGTAACAGCTCGTAACGTTAGCCTTAAAAAATGGTTCAGGCTTTATTGAGCGTATATGTGACGGGGAAATACAACGCGATTGTGACTCATCAAAGCAAAATATAAAACCCTCGTGTGTGATGTTGCTATACCAACGCCGGCCGGCTTACGTTACTTCAGCGTTCCTATTGGTCAGCTGGTGCGAATGCAAACAGAAAAAAAGCCCTTGAAGGTTTGTAGCTCTAATCTTACCCAACTTTAACCAATTTTAAAGTGCCTTTAAAGCATAACCAGTAAAGCATTAATCATGCTGTTGCATAAAATATGCTGTCTGTGAACATTTTGCAGATATTGAACGTCACGACTTTGCAGAGACGTCCGTTAAAAATATTTTATTTTGTTGTCAGTCGTCAGGCATCATGTTTCTTTCAAAATGTATTTGCTGTTACAAATTAGTGGTATATAATGTAATACTTAGGAGACAAAGTTAAAATTAAAGACTAACTTTTAGAACCATGTTTTAATCCACAGTGAGCACGTAAAGGAAAAGTTATATATACTGTATGTATCCCATATTATATAATTGCCACTGAGAAGAAATTCTGGTGACATTTTTCTACCAGACGGTTAGAAAATTGTTTGAGGATTCTGGAAATACTTTTAAAACAGCCGTATGTCTTATTAAATGACCTTGTGGGTTTCTCAAAGATAAAAGAAAAGCAGATTCTTCGCTCTGCGACTCAAACGTAATGATACATGAGAGAGTTCTCATACAGAGTTCAGTTATTGCTTGATATCTTTACCCAATAACTACTGGATGGAGCTGTAGCTGAGCGGCAGCCAACAACAAAATTAGCTCTTTTCTTTGAGAAAGACAGTTCCAGGCACTCTGAGTCCTGGAGGTATTAAAAAGCCTTTAATATTTAATGGCCGACACCCACACGCTTCATGTAGGCGTCAGGATAAAGCACTCAGCACTCTGAGTGCTCTTGTTTTTTGTCCAGTGGTCTTTGACTCCAAAGAGCACCTTTTGCAATTCAGTCTGATTTTTAAAATAATTTCATGTTTCCACGTTGCAGTTCATCTTATTTGGCCTTCTCTGTGACCTGCTGGGAGAAAGAAGACGTGACAGAAACTGAACATGTGCTGTAGCTCTGATCACACTCTTAGTCATTTGTTTAGGAGGAATGCACTTTACAGTTTTTAATTACATCTAACCATTGCTTCTCTACAGGTGGTTGAAGGCACTTACTGTGAGTCACTAATGTCATGACAAAGGTCCAAATACTGGTGTATGTAGGCTGTAATATAACCTATCATCATCATCTATCAGTATCAGTAAAAGTAACACAGTAAGACTCAAAAAACAAGCTAACAGTTGGCAATAATAATGATTAATTAAAGGCTGGAAAAAAACTAAACTGAGTGTTGCCTAGTGCTGCATTCACATGGAATCAGGCAGATGGTAGACGGCAAACCGGATTTCACGTTAGTGGACGAGAGCACGACGAAGGTTAAAATATTTGAACTTTTTGCCGTCTGACAGAATTCACAACCGGATGTTACGTAGCTGCTTCACATGAGGAGAAAACACGGGCGATCTGGACAACGAGAAGCTAAAAACGTCTCTTTTTCAGACAAACATAAACAAGATTCACTGAGTGCAGTTCTGCTTTCACTGTTCATGTTGGACATGAAGGAATGACCTCACGTTTCAGAGGGAATTTAACATAACAGACATTTTATAGCTACATGCATTATGAGAATAATTACATAAGATAATAGACACAAAGTCATTTTATTTAATATATTTTATTCCATTCTTTGTGAATCACCGTAGCCACAAAGCGTCATGCGGGTTTCGTTTTGCCATCCTGCCGTGTTGTTCGTCTGCCGTCTGATTGTCTGTGAATGCAGCACAATGCACACAAAAGAAAGTGCTGAATTCCCTCATACATGGACGTTAGAGGTCTATAGGTCCAAAAACCAGATCATAACCAGGATACTGCAGTATGTAGGGAAACATATTCATTAAGAACTTAGACTGAGGTGTTTTCCAGTTGTATTCCCTGCAACGTTAAAAAAGGTGCTATATAAATAAAGTTTTACTTACTTACTTACGTGTCAATCAATTTGGGATTGATAGGACCATCCAATCATGTGATCTGAAATGTGGTGGTGGGCCGGGAAGTTTCATATTGGTTTCAGGGCTTTCAGGTACTTTAAAGAAGTTATTTTTACTTAGCTTTTTTTTTTGGATTTGTTTTTTTGTTTTTTTGCGTGTCTCTGCAGCAGTTTTTTAGTTGTTTTGAGGAAACAGCTCTGTGCATCTGAGGTCACGACCACAGCTGTCACACTGCTGAGAGATGCACTGTGTGTGTGTGTGTGTGTGTGTGTGTAGTGTGTGTAGTGTATGCCAGATATAAAAGAAAGTGAGTTTAAGGTCACGAAGGTCATTTAAAATTTAAACTCCATTTACAGTGCTGTTGTACTGTCACAGAGAATACGATCAGTAAACACACACACACACACACACACACATGCGCACAGCACACACACACACACACACAGCTTTTAGTTGCCACTGTAAAGACCAGATATTGGGTCTGACAGCTTAAAAAGGTTTCAGTGTCGGCGGCAATACAAGACTAAGTTCCACCTTCAGAAACCCACTGGAGCGCGCGCACACACACACACACACACACTGGATTACAGTCTCAGCAGTGTGACAGCTGTGGTCAACTCTCTGAGCGGTTTCATAAAAATAAATAAATAAATAAAACTGCAGCCGTGGCACAAAAACAGACACGCAAAAATACACTTTTCTGCCTCAAAGCTACCAGAAGAATTCAGATCCTGTAAGGCATTTAAAGAGAAGTGTTATGGAAAACAGGAGACTTACAGTTAGAGATGTTGTTCAGGTGCGGTTGAAGCTTGGCGGGGGTGCTCCTCGCTGCTTTACCAACATTTCTGATGTGAAAAACTTCAACATTTGAGCAACACATCCTGAACTGGCTCTTAACACGATGTCACAGCTGGGAAAAGTAATGATACTACTAGCAACTAGTTCATGGTTTGGATTTTTGTAAATATGGGGGTTCAGAATGAATCAAGTCCCACCTGGACTGAGTCTACTGAATTACCAGTGTCACAGACTGAAGCAGCAGCTTGTAGTGTTGGAGCTTCCTCACTGGTGGAGTTGATTAAAAGCTTAAATAAAGACCATGAACTCCACGCAAACAATCACGATGCGCAAAATCTGACGCAGATAGCTGGTTGCTGAGGTAATAAACAGTGCTTTTATAGGCCTAGTTTTGCACTGAACTGAACACAACAGTTCAAAATAACAGCAGACTGATCAAACTGTGAATCCAAATACAATAGAAGACCGTAAACGCTCTTTTAAATTTATATATTATATGTCAAACAAGGGGATTGGACCAGCAATACTGCCATCCAATCAGTGAACGGATCATGAAAGTTGCAAGTCAGTAGAGGAGGGTGTGCAGCTCTGAAAACCAAATTATTTTGGGTTAAACCAAACCAACGTTTGGTTAAAACACCAACAAAGAAATGTCGCCAATATTCTCCATAGACATGCAGTACAGCTGTCACCCCAATTTGATCTAAAACAAGAAAACATCTCTTCTTTAAAGTAACATGCCAGCATTTTAGGAAGTTTTTCATCAAAAGTGCACACAGGGTTAATTTTGATCTAAAAACCAGAGTCAGATGAGGAAATCTAAATCAGGTTCATCTCTGCGCATCCAGTACAGAGAAAGAGTCCAGGACGACGTGTTTAGCGTAGCTTAGCACAAAGACTGGAAGCAGGGGGAAACTGCTAGCCTACACCTTCCAACAACTGCCTGATTCACATGTTGTATCTTGTTAGCTGGGAAACTAGTTAGCAGTCCATCCTGTAGTCGGCTGGGTTTTATTGACGGTACAGAGGTCAAACCTGTCGAACCCACTATGAGGACAGGACTTATGAGATGCTTTGTGCCGGTTACTGGTCAACAAACAGCACCAACAATAACTGCTAAAACCACACAGTGTCTCTTTTTTACATTTCTATTTCTACACCTGTTGAATTAACACAACACCAACAGATTGAGGTTGAACTGGCACATGTGTGAGGTCTCAGCTAGTCCTCCCTGTATGAAGCATGAATCTGTCCAACAACACACAGTGAAAACAGGAAAATAATTCAGTTCAAATGTGACAACTGCAGCAAAGAAAGAAAAACTCTCTGTTGTTTTTCTCTCCCAGTCATTTGTCTTCGCCGAGCTTCACTGAAGCTTCAGATCCTGAAATCGTCAACATTTCAGACAGCCAACTGGAATAGAGATGAGGTCAGAGGTCACAGCTGCCTGGAAGAAGAGAAGCAGCCAACATCACACACTGGAAACCTGCCAAACATACTGTTTTTTCTCCAAATGACCTTTAAAACCAGAGGCTGGAGTTGGCTGTCTGAGCAATATCACGTTTTTAGTGGTTATTCAGAACTCCTCAATTAACTGACGCATTACAAAAACATTTACTCAGTAATTAAATGCAATTAAATGGTCCAATTCCAAATGTATTAACAAGACTAAAGCTGTGTCCCAAACCGCGTACTTGCGTACTCAAACTTAGTATTTTGAGTGCATAAGTGCGTTCACACTGGTGAGTATGGCAAAATGCAGTACCCGGATGGTGTTTAACTCATAACAGCCAGAAAGTTGAGTGTGGAACGCTGCACACTTCTCACCCTCAACGGTCGCCATCTTGGCCACGTAGCGGAAGGGGAGGACCACCAACGTATGAAAATGGCGGCCACGGTTGCGATTGATACGGCTAAAAGTAAAAGCACGTTCATTTTCATTCATTTTTAATATAATTGAACTGAAGTCAAGTGATCAAATGTGCTGGCAGATATTTCGGCGCGCGGCAATCGCGGTAAATGTTGGCGATAATGCTCCGCCTGCTGCAATCCGTCGTTAAAAAGAAGAAGTCATAAACAAATTGAAATTTTGACCTGGTGATGGCGCTAGATGAAGTTAAGGGGTCTCCAAAGTTATTACAGTTCATTCTGAGGGGAAATAAATGTGTGAACTAAATTTCTTGGCAATCCATCAAATAGTTGTTGAGACATTTCACGAACCAAAAATGTCAACCTCATGGTGGCACTACAGTAAAATGAATCAACGAAGTCATTAGGATTCATCCTCTGGGAACCATGACTGTCTGTACAGAATTTTATGGCAGTTCATATGATAGTTGGGGCCACACAGCTAGCATGGCTAAAAATGTTACAAAATCACCACTGAACATGCAAATTAATTAGTTTTATTTAATTTGTCTTTAATTCTTTTTTTTGTTATACCTTACTCTGATAGATAGCTATGACAGAACACTGAATTTTATTAACATTGAATCTAATGACTGTGTGTGATGCTTGTGTGGACGAACCTAATTATCACTTTATCTGCAGCTCTACGGAGATTTTTAGCCTCCCGAGTTTTGGATGTACGGCACATTTACTGTCTGGTTCAGTCTCAGTGTTTTCAGAATAAAAGCTGTAAAAACCCGCTGTGCACTACCTGCTCAGCAGCAAACAGCAGACAGACACAGTTAGAGACGAGCTGGTGAACATAGTGGAGCATTTAGCAGCTAAAGAGCCAGATATTTCCTTCAGGAGCTGGTGGAGACCAACAATATGAGCTAAAAACAAACATGTTAGCTGTAACAACTTTCTAATTGATTAGAATTGTGAGTTCTTTGGGTTTGTCAGTTTATTACAGAGTTCTTCTGCCCCCAATGGGACAAAAATATCAATAAATGTAGGTTTAAATAATCACTGTCAACTTTGCAAATCTATCAGTTATAAGTATTCATGGAAAAAGTTTCTAAATCCTCGAGCCTCCACAGTTCTTGTCTGTAAAGTTTTAATGAGCACGCCTGTAGAAGTCATTGTTGTTTCACCAGATTGCTCCCACACAGACTGGAGCTGAAATATTTCTTATGTGCTGGTGGCTGAATTAATGTGATGACTGATCATTTAGTTTGATTGTTGTGTAGGCGTCCACTTTTCAAGAATCTTTTTTGGAGAGGAAAAACTACCAGAGTCAAGACAGCTGAGATATAACTGTCTGACTTTCTAACCGACCAGCTAGCGACCAGTGTTTCACTGCATGTGTCCATGTAAGTGTGCAGAAAACAAGAGACGAAACAGAGGAAACATTTCTGTTGGTAAATATAAGCAGGAGTTTTTGGTGAAACATTAAAGCTGCTCTGATTCATATTTCTGTTTCTGTAAATCTGCAGTCGACTTTGTTGTTGCTCTTCAGGAGGTGTAGGGCGTCAACATCCACCGAGATGTAGATCCTCCGAGTTTGTCTCAATAAAACTCTGCTGTCGTCGTCGTGCTCACTGCTGGAACGTCTTCACAAGACTCAGCTTCCTTTTATCAGAGTCAGTGCTTTTACCAGTTTCAGCAAGAATAAATCACAAGTCATTTTATTTGGATCCACGACTGTTAACCTGCCTTCTTACTGAAGACTGTAAGATTGTGACATATTTATGAGATTAGTTGGAGTCATATTGAATTCAGCATTAAAGTTAAATCCACTTCAGACCAACTATGAATCGTCTCCGAGATCAGCTCTTCTCTCGTGGGTACAGGGTCATGATCAGGGGCCACAGGGACGGAGGTCTGGCTTCAGTCTCCTGGTGTCTCTTAGAAGGCAAAAATTTAAATCTATATATTTAGTTTCTTTTTCCACACACACCAACACTGTAATAAAAATCCATCTTGTTTAACTTAAAAATGTAAGTTCAATTGCTGCCTTAAAGTTTCAAGTAAAATCTAATTGGATTTACTAATTGTTTTAACTCATTATGTTGAGTCTGGTTTTGCTTTCGATTGCTCGCTGTAAGTTGACATGACTCTATATTACTTGTTGTTTCAACTTTGCAAGTTCAAAATGTAGATAACTTATTAACATGCATTCTGTTCACTTGTCCTGACATTACTTTTCGAGTTGAGATTATCTAAAATATGTATTGTTAATTGTTATTGATTATAATAAGTCCCGTTCATCGTGATCTGGCTGTCAAAGCGTATCGTCCGCTGCTTGGTTTAGTACGCCGTCCGGCTTTTTTTTGCACCACTGAGCAACTTTCATAGAAATGATCGTTGCCCCGCCTCCGACACTGTGCCCAGTTCTGGTCCCATGTCTGGTTCCTGTTTGGTGGTGGTTCTCCTTCTTCTTTTTTCTATTTTATGGTGGGTGTCACAGTGTTAAGGTGCATTACCGCCACCTACTATGTAAGACTGTGAACCAACGTTATCTTTACCCTGTAACCACAAACAAAACACAAAAAAAAACTTTCTTCTTATTTTAATGGAGAATTACAAACAGGTGGAGCATTATCACCACCTACTGTAGTGTTACACAAATCTTATGTCCTTGTTATTAGTCCTGTATCTTGTAGATAGATGAAGACATGTTTCAAGACAAAATTTACAGAACTATTTTTAATAACTGTCTTTCTTTAAGTCTGTTAGACATGATTACAACTCAGTGTTAAGTTCATTTGACACATTGAAATGTACCTTTCATTGACCTGACTTAAAAACCTGAGTTAGAATACTGAAAACTCATAGAATTCAGTTGAAATAGTATAAATCACAATGTGAAGTTGAAGTAAATAAAAGAAAGAAGTTACTATGACTTATCGATCAAATCCCTTTTTACAGTGAAGGATGGATTATGAGGCAATGGGCCCCTGGGCACTGACATGTAAAAGGCCCCCCACCCCTATACAGGAGTGAGACCCCCAGACTGAAAGAGATGCTGTTAGTAGTCGTTTTGCGTCACTTTATCATCATTTTGTGTCTTTGTAGTCGTGTGTTGTGTTTTGTAGTTAGTTGTTTATTTCAGTCACATTTGCAGGTGAAGCCGAGGGGCCCAAGCGGTCAGCAGGCCCATTCAGTAATCCATCCATGTGTACACCACTGCAGCAACAGTAGAATTTATTGTAACTGCAGTACTCCAAAGTACAGTAAATAATATCCTCTAGTTTTCTTTCAGCTGCTATTTTTGTTCAGCAAACCTGAACCTGAACCAGACTGTCGACAGTCTGCCTCTGTAGAGATTAATAATAATCATGTGGGTTTATTGTGATGACTTAATTACTTAATTTTTAGTTGAGCATGTAATTTAATCATTTCATTATGAGCAAAGTATCAGATTAAATGTGTAGAAAGTTTGGTAGTATTTTCCAGCAGAAAAATATCTGAATATTTCAAATGTTGCTCGCTTGTTGTTGATTTCTTGTACATATATTTATATTATTATATTCACATTTTCCAGCTTCGAGTGTATCCTCGGTTTTTGGGATTCTGTGGTAGATGTTTCAAACATTAAAATAAGCTGCTTCAGTCATCGCAAATGTTGTGAAACTGTCATTTTCTAATTGATATGCCACAGTTTTCATCACCTGAACTAAATATTTTATTTCTACAGCATTTAGCTGCTCAGAGAAATATATTAAATGTTTTAGGATAAAGCAGCACAGCTCCTGCAGCCTGAAAGAGGACACTGAAAGCATCGAATGAAGCTGCAGCTACGTATTGATTCTGACACACACTCACAGGCTTCACTCTCATTGCGTTTTAAAAAGACTTTAAATCACATCATAAAAGAAGAAGAATTGATCGAACGGCACTGAAAGCTGCGCTAACTGTCAGCGCTATAAATGAGTTATTAGCTCAGAATGAATCAACACACAAACACACACACATGTATACACACAAAAGGAAAGACATGAAGATGTGCACACACACACGTACTCACCCACACACACACACACCCCCACACACACACACACACAGTTTGTGGATGTAATGAATAATTGATGTCATGTGAATGTTGTGGGTTGAACACAGTTAAATGTAAGAACAGCCTGCAGGGGAATCACAGCGAAACATTTCCTGTCTCTCTCTCTTTGTCTCTCTCTCTCTCTCTCTCTCTCTCTGTCTCTCTCAAATTCAAATAGACTTTATTTGCATGCATGGCTATTAGATATTGACACATACATAAAAAAACAGGGAGAACATGAACAAACCAAGCAGTGCTTAACCAAATGACATATTCATATTCAACATTCAAAAACAATATCAGGTCAGAAGAAAAAGAATAACAACATACATGAATGCATGTGTGCATACATACAGAAATATTTACATATATATAATCATGCACTCTATAAATACATCCACACACATACGAGGATGTACTACCCAATTATGTTACATGTATTTTTCTGATATTTAATTTGTGGACTGTAAAATATGTTGCCCGTCTTCTGTGTGCAAAGTTTGCTTCTTGTCTGTACGTGCTGAAGCTTTTCACTTGCAACATTTCTAGTGCAAATTTGAACCGAATTTCCAGAAAATGGGCAAAATTAAATGCAAATGAATGCGCGTTTTCATTCACTACTGTTATGTGAAAATAAGGAGTCGAGGCAAACAGCCAGTAGCGCTAATTTTCCAGTCGGGTGCCATTAAACCACCACAGAAGAAGAAGAAGAAGAAGAAGAAGAAGACACAATGATCAAAATCTTTCATTTTTTATCATTGTGACTCTGGTCTTCTCAGTATTTATTGCCGGTGAACCTCCCGTGAGGACAGATTTCTGTACAAGGTCGTCTGCATATAACAGACGTTTCATTTCTCCGAGGTGATGCAGATGACAGCAGAGTTGTCACTGACTCGTTCAGCTTTATAAATGATGAATCAGGCCGAGCTCAGAGGGGAACCATCTCCTTACAGCTCACCAGAAGACTTTTGTTCATTTATTATCAAAAGGAGTCAAATGCCTTTTTATAAGCCACTGGAGTGAGAACACTTTGCCTTGGACTTGTCTTTGACTGATGGTGTGTGGAGAGCGTATATGTGGCCTGCTGTTCTTTGTTTAGGAAATAAAAAAGTATTCTGGTATTTCGGATGCTCCAAAACTTCATTTCCTCCCCAAACTTTATTGGAAAAGATGGAATGAATATACAAAAAGAACAAGAATATGTCGCACCAACAAACAAACACGGACATAGAAAACCTGTCCACCAGACGTCCTAAGACTCTGCCATCTGCCCAGCAGTCACCTCACCCAGCTCACCTGAGCGTCCCGCCCATCTCCTCACCTGCACCTCATTCCCTCATCAGCCACCGTACCGGCACAGATCCATTGTTCCTCTGTCAGATCATCATCGTTGTAATGTTGCCTGGTGACGTTCTGTCTTTGCTTTCAAGCCAACAGAACCAGTACCTGCCTGTCTGCATACCTGTACCATACCTGCCTGTCTGCCTCTCTTGGTAGCCAAGCGCCTTCATGTGTTGAGTGAAAACACCTATAAGCTCAGAAATAAAAATAAGAGTAAAATAATATATAATTATATATTTAAAATCAATTCACAAAAATACAGGACTGAGGGGAAAATAAATAAGTACATAAATATATGAAGAGATAAGAAAAAATGAAATTTGGTTTACATGAGTATGGAGACAGTATTAAGGCACTTTTGTGGTTCTTCAAATGGCTTAAAGAGTAAAAAATGTAGCTATTAAAATATAAAAACTGACATCACATAAAGTGTTTAAGATTCTCGTAAACATCCTGCCTGTTATTGTGCTGCTGCCACAGTGCTGTAAGTGTAATATATACAGTAGACGCTATAATCTCTTCACTGCAGCCGCCTCTTATCCGATCAGCATGTATTGATCGGCGTGACGTTGGCCCTCTCTCTCAGCTCGTATCAGCTGTGTTTCAGTTCCTCTGCTGGTAATAATGTTTAATAACGCTTCTCTTTGGGCTGCAGAGGCTGATCAGACTGTCCGTTATTTAAGCTCAGATGAATTTTCATTTCCTTCAGCGGCTCATTGAGGAAAGCTTAGTCAGTTGTTTGTCTTTATGTGTAAAGACTTTAGAAGTAATGTCTTCGAATCTTCACCTTTATATTCAGATTTAATTAATTTCTTGCATTGTGATAGTCCCAGAAGTTTGATTTATTTTAAGCTTTGATTTACTTCTTTATTCAATATTTTGTCGTTCTTTTGTCAAATTAGTGAATGTTTTTAAGGCTCAGTTATTTTTTAATTAATCATTAGGCCTCCTGGCATCTGCAGTTTTTCTCATTATCTGATCTGCAGGGTTTCTCTCTCTCTGGTTTGGCAGTCATCACAGCTGTCATCTTTTATTTAAACATTCTCGGTCAAACTACTTCTCCTTTTGTAATTTTCCCCTTTTGTTGACACAAGTAAAAGAGCCTCTCGAACAGTTTCTTTGAATCTGACGTTTAATTCAACAGGAGTTGTGTTTAAACCATCTGTGTCCTTGAGCTCAGAGAGCAGCACATCACGTTCGCAATTATGTTGGTATTTAAAGCATGTTCCTATTTTTGTTGGGTTTGTTTCCGTCTACTTGTATTAAGGGTGGATGCAGTTATAATGGTGTATAGCCCCGAACTGCATCACCAGTAACTGATTGCATATAACCCTGATTTTAGCATTTCTACAGTGGTGTTCAGTAAGTTTTAAAGTACGTTTTGAAGGGAACTCCACTGATTTTGTTTCCACGTGCATATGTTTTAAAAGTAGTATAAAGTCTTCAGTGTCTCAGTTCGGTGTGCAGTCTGATAAATGTCCTCGAGTGATGTCACTTGAGTCAGCGTCGGTTGGGGCTGAAGATGAAAACAGTCCGTTGGTGTGGAGTTAGAGAGAAGTGAGCTGACAGACCTCTGCAGCCCACTGCTCATCTCTGCTGCAGGCTACAGGCTACGTTAGCCGCTACTAGCATAACACACCCGAATCTCTGACTGAACTGTCTGTGATCAAGGTGCATTGTGGGTAATGTAGGCACCAGGTTTTGACGAGGAAGAAAAACGTAAGGAATAAAAAGACGATATCTCTGTGTTTGCTGCTTTGATTTTGATCCGTTTTTATTTCTATTTTTTTTAAACTGTCCATTGTGAGTTCGCTAATTTAACATTTTTACATTAATTAACTTTAGGACACTTTTGGAGAAGGTTTCTGACTATATTTCTGACCTGCTTACTCCATACGTGTACGAGCCTGAGTGTAGGCGAGATCGTCTCTGTTAGTAGCTCCCATGTCGAGGCTGAATACCAAAAGAGAACGAACCTCTGCAGTCAAATAAATAAAGTTCTTCTTCTTGTAACTCATCATGTGGCCACTCACATCATATACAGAGCCAGACCTTTAGACAGATCACTGACTCACTGTCCACTGCAGACGACAGCTACCAAACTAAACGTGTTCGAAACAGAAAGTTAGCATCGAATGAGCGGCCAGTTCTGAAGTTTGTTTTTTTTACCTTAATCGTTGATCAGATAGTTCCTGATTTAATTAAAAATGTTTGTACTTCATTAGTTTATTTGACAGAGATTAGTCAACAAAGAAAAAGGACTGTATGACACAAAAAAGCACCTTAGAAATAGAACAAAACAACAAATCAGTACAAGATAACACCGTACATATCCACCAGTGAATTATGTCACATGATACTTGTGTTTGAGTTTCCTTTGTTACATAAATGAGTTTTATAGCAAAACATTTTCATTTTCTCAAAGTAAGATAACGGAAAATTGTTTTTGTCATAGTACCAAAACACAGATATTGTATCAGGGTAAGTATTTCAATGATCAGCCTTAAAGATGTCATAACTTTTACCTCTGAGCCGTTACATGTCGTTCTCTTTCTGTCATATATATATATATATATATATATATTTTCTCTCAAACAGATGTCAGTCATCAACACATCAATCAGAAGCTGTGACAGACGAAACAGAGCGAGAGAAGAGAGCGAGTCTGTTTCTTTGATTTCTCCTTTTCCTTCTCATAAAAACACTCATCTCACTCATCACTGAAACACACCGCTGCATCTGTACTTTTACAGATTAAAGTGTGTGTGTGTGTGTGTAGGCCCAATTGTGTGTGTTTCCATGGCGATGCCTTTCTAACCAACCGGCAGCCTGCCCTTCGGAGGAAAAACACACACAATCTATGTCTCCTTTTCATGGCATTCATACTCGTGGTGTGTGTTTGATGGTATTTCTGCCTGTTGCATCACACTTCCACCACAGGAAGCTCTGATGGACACTGAGTCCATGAAAGGACCTGTCTGTCTGCATCTGTGCGTCTGTCTGCCTGTCAGTCATCACTGGATGTGACGGTTCAGGATCCTCCTCGCAAAACAAACCCTGATTTTAAGAGGCAGCCTGTCATTTTCAGTACTGACCTGAACACATGAAGAGCCGTACTGTTGCAGTCAAATATGTTATTATCACCTAATTAGGGATGAGTTTAAATCTGTTTAGTCGGGCCAGGTCCGTTTTTAAAAAATGTGACTACCCCGACTCTGTGAATGTAAGGTTCAAACGCTCGTCCTGCAGGAATCATTTTCTTCTCCTGCAGTTACAGCGACGCCGGCTCCACGAGTTCAAAGGAGCATTTCAATCGCTTGCCGAGAAGAAATGAGACGGGACACGTGAGGAATCATAACCTCCGAAGAGCTGAGAGAGACCTGCTTCCCAAAAGGTGGATGAGTCATGCAAAAAAATAAAATAAATAAATCTCTCTCTGCAAATTTGCAGAAAAATAAGGCTGAATTTCAAAGTTATTTGTGTGCTTGTACATTCTGATCTTCAATGTTTCATTGCTGTTGTTTTCTCGGTGCGGTGTTATTTCTGGGCTCCTTGTTGTGGTTTTTGTCTGGAATAAAGAGTGAGCGTTAACGTGTCTCACCTCCTGCCGGAGCGACACATCAGTGGAGCTGCTGTAGATCAGCAGGGAGCCTCCGAATCAAGGCTTTCAATCTCCTCCGATTTCCAGTATGTTCCCGTCTCTCTCCTCTACATTACATCTGATTACAGCATGTGTTCGAGTGCAACAAGAGCACGTCATTATCGCATCACTGCTGCAGTAAGACTCTTTTCATTACAGGTGTATTGCTGACAGATTGCACTTTAGTCCCAGGATCACCGCCTCTCATAACTTTAATGTTTTTTTCTCTCTGAAACTTTTGTCAAGTTTTCTATTCAGAAATAAACATAGGGAGGAACGGCTCATCCACAACAGCAGTGATGATCATCTAAGACCTGGACTCTTTTTTTTACATATTTTGGGGTCTAAATGAGAGAAAAGAGTTTTGGAATTGGTCCAGTATCGCCTCAACCGCAGCTGCAAAACGGGCTGCAATTGCCGTCAAAGTCCGTCCACTAAAAGGGCTGGTTTTTGCCACTGCCTCTGGCTTAGACTGTTATTTTAAAGACCTTCACACACAGTTCGCATGTCAATATATTTTTTCAAACTTGTTTTTGTCATGAGTATGTTCACACAGAAAGGAAATATTACCTGGCGAAAAAGCGACGTCAGTTCATTTTGGAACGAGGCTGATTTTTCTGAGCTTTCGCACGGTGAATAAAGGCATCAACCAATCACGTTGTGTGGAACAGACATCACGTCACAACTTAGGACCTGTTGATTGTTTGTGTTTTTCATCAGCTTGTATTAAATGAGAAAGGACACAAAAATTATCAAGACAATGAACTCAAGGACAACGTGTGAAGCAGCACCGCCGGATGCAGGATAGTGAGGACTTTTGGATGTAGTGAAGTAAATATTCACAGACGAGTATTTCACATTTTCGTATTGTTTGTTCGGTACGTCCCCGGTGTGTAAAGGCCTTAAGAGTCTGACAACATTATAAAGGATTCCTACAGAGACAGACCGTTTAGTTAAAGAGTAAGATCCTTTTTGTTTGAACAGAAATAAAGTCTCGCTGTGAAATCTCACGAGATGTTGAGACAGTGTTTCTGGTTAAAGGTTACCTCTCTGTGACTGCAAACTATCTCTCTGCTGTTTACAGTCAATTCAAACTCAGCCGGAACCAAGAAATAAGATATTTCACCGATCCTGACATCCCTTCAGTGGCTACATGTTTCTACAAAATAGTAACTGATTAGTTTTTAAGTTATACGTCCTGTTCAGGGCCTCATGTTCCTCCTCAGATTCAAAATCTCAAACATAAAGGGGGACGGAGTCTTTGCTGTCAGGGATCCTGGACTTGGGAACGATTTAACCTGATGAGATCAGGGCAGCAGACTGTCTTAAATCACTTTTAAAAACTCACCTTTTTATTGATCTATTCATTTATTATTGTTTTTACTTATTTGTATCTGTTGTGTTTATATGCTGTGTCGATTTCTCTTACTGTAAAGCTCTTTGTAACTGTGTCTTTGAAAGAATATTTATTTAAATATGATATGTATAAATATATGTAAATATGATATATAAACTGTTATTACTTACCTTCAATTCTCAAATATCAGGTGACCCATTTATTTACCATAACTGAACAGAGCCTTAATTTGGAGAAAAGCTATTATTAGAGACTTCCTATTTCACAATAAAAGCCTTCCAGCCTTCATTGTAAAACGTATTGACTTTCATGAAGAGACGCTGAACTGAGCTGAAGAGCAGCAGAGCGGATCGTTTTAATATGTATTTGATTATTTAGGAATTCACGATGCTACACTTCCTGCCACGCTGCATATGTACATATTTATCGTGTTGGATTTGCATCTAAATTTGGGTCTACTACTTTTAAACACATGACGACCCCCCCCCCCCCCCCGTGTTCGTTTGTAATCTCAACACACACAACTCTGTTCAAACAAGTCGACACACACAAACTCCCAAACTCCCAGTTTCTTAATGAACTGAAGCGATATATTTATATCCACAGCGAGACACTTCGTCAGATCTGAGAGCTGTCACTGAGGTTACACCTCCAACACACACACACACACACACACACAAATATGCAGTTTAAATGTGAATTCAGAGAGGAGGAGGAGGAGGGCTGTCACTGTTAACAATAAGACAAACAAGACCGACTGAAAACTGAACAGCCTGAAGGAGAGACAGACAGACAGACAGACAAAGAGAGAGACAGACAGACAGACAGACAGACAGACAGACAAAGAGAGAGACAGAGAGAGAGACACAGACAGAGAGAGACAGACAGACAGACAGACAGTGTGTTGCTGTTATTGTCTCAGCCCGTTTGACTGTTATCCAGCTTTATCATCACACCTCTGGGCCTGTAGGAGCCTGCTAAAGGTTCAGGAGGCTGTTATCTCCCATTTATTTCAGTCAGCCAATGAAGTGAGTTCAGGTGACATAGACTGTCCTCCCCAAAAATACATCCGTATAGGTCGTCTGTGCAAGCAGCTTATTTCCACCCATATTTACGTTTATTGTCAGAGTCTGTGATGGACGGGTCAAATAAGACAGGACTTTCACGCAGGAGGCCACTGTTCGTGAAACCAAAAGTCAACCATGACTTATTTTAACTTAGGTACATAACTTAACTTACGTAACTAATGTTCTTATTTTAACCCAAACTGTGATCTTTTCCTAAACCTAACCAAACTGCGACCGTTTCACAACTATAACCACGTGTTTATTATAGTTACCATGACGACAAAGGTCCGTCTATATATGTCGTTTTGGGACTCATTGGCAAATGACCTATTCTGTCGTTTAGTATAAAAAGCGACACAGTGTGTGTTATGAGGACGCTGGGGTGGACGGACGGGTCAAACAAACACAGGACACAGGACAAGTAGTTTTGTTGCCTGAGTGATCAATCACGTGACTAGATGATACCGGCCTTCTGAACCAACCAGCAGGTACAGCATGGTTATCATCTGTGAGGCTAATAACCATTGATAACACCTGTTCAATCCATTGATCCCATTCCAGTCAGGTGATTGTGCTCTGTCCAAACATCTGGACTTTTGAAACTTTAAAGCCAATAAAGTGAGAGTGGGAGAGTACCGCGGGAAAATCACAGGATGGAAACATAATTTGTCACATGAATGACAGACTGTCTCGTCTTCCTCTTCTCTGTTCTCCTCCTCCTCCTCGTCTTCATTTTATTTTCATTATTGTGTGTGTGTGTGTGTGTGTGTGTGTGTGTGTGGGATGTCTGACAGATTGGTGTCAGTTCTGCTCTGTTGAGACTCTCTCTCTTTACGCTCTAAACTCACCCTCCGTCGCTCTGTCATGTAAATTTCTACGATATGAACTGGAAATCTCTTTTTGTTTGTTTGCCCGACAGCGACCCAACAATACAAATCCCCACATTTCCTGCCGGCTCACTCTCATTGCTTTCAAAAGCGAGGAGGAAATTTGAGGCACTTTTAAGGCGCTGAATCAAAGTCAGCGAGAGTTTTATTTTTGAAAGTAACCGCCTCTGGTTTCTTTACATTTCTCAGGAGGAATCACTCTGTAAAGCTGGAAACGCAACACAAGGTGAAGCACGGCTCCGTTCAGTCCACGATGACTGCGTTTGAAGACGTATAAACAGCGCGGACATCCAGTCATCTCGCAGTGAAGGTTGACGGTTAACCCCTCTACCAGGTTCAACACACTTAAAAGACAGCTGCAATCAGAAGCGTGCGTTCAGACAAACCTATAGAAAGCAGCATCTGTCTCGCCTCTTTCTCATCTGAAGCTTTCTGCTCATTCATATATTCAGCCGTGATTGGACAGGAGTAGTTTTCTCTTCTGTTGTTGTCTCTCGTCAACTTCAACTTCTTTATCCCGGAGGAACTTTGCTAACACTCACATCACAGGCGTCCTGTCTGCTGCCTTGGTTGTTTTTAACCACCGCTAAGGCCTTGTTCAGACTGACCACCCAAATCTGATTTTTGGCATACATCCAGATTGGATCCAGATTGATTTTTAGAAAGTCTGGACAGCAAAAAAAACACATGGAATGCAATTTTTGCAAATCGGATCCCAGCCACATATGGAGGAGGTTTGAAATGCATCTCAGTCCGGACGCTCTGGACGCTCAACGACGACGTCAAATCCAGAGTGATGAAAGTGAATCAGAGCGGCTGTACGCCAGCCTCCTTCTCATGTTTCCACATGCAGGTAGATTGATGACAAATCCAATCTGATCACTTGCAAATAACAGTCTGTCTTAAAGATCTGATTTGAGAAACAGATCTGATTTGCCTGCAGTCTAACTTCCCCCGGGCCCACCAGGCATTCCTCTCTGGACTTGCCATTCTCCGCCTGTCCACCAGAGGCCCCCTAGACTTTCCCACCGGCCCCAGTCACCTGGCTCCTACATCCACCAGCTCACCTATTCCTCATTCTCCCCTCCCCGCAGTATTTCTGCCAGCCCATCTCCACCTGCTCCTGGAACAGATCGATAATATTGCTCACAGCCGTTACATCCAGCCACCTGTTCCTGTTCCTGACCTGCTCACCTGTCGCACCCCCTTGGATTTGACTTCCTTTTCATTGTGTAACTTGTAAGCCGGTTCCTGACGATTGCCTTTAGTAAATTTCCCTCCACCCTACCTGCTGGCCTTGTCTGCGTGTCCTCCCTCTGTTGCCCATATTCACTAATTGAGACACACACATACACACACACTGATGATGATGAAGAACAACAATCAATAGTCAAGGACATAAAAAAAAAAAGAAATATACAGAATAAAAATAGAAAAAGTTAAAATAAAATAATATACCAATAGAAATAAAAACAGCAGCAGATCAAGCCACGATCATGTACATAAAGTGAAAGATAAGATTAAAATGGAGCAAAATAAAGTGCAGGTGTCTTTCAATGGCTGCAGGAATAAAAGAGTCTAAAGTGCTGCGTCTTTATTTTGAGCATCCTCTAGCGGCGGCCTGAAGGAAGGAGGACAAACCTCTTCATGAAATAAAGCTTCTTATCAGTCAAGTATCTGTACTCAGGAGTAATATCGATGTCTGCATGTTGAATGGTTGTGTAATACTGTGTTCTTCTAACATGACACAAAACCATCGATGGCGGCTCCACGTTGGGCCTCATCATCATTTCAGAGGCAGAGAAAACATGCCTGTTATCGTTAAGAGCTTCGGCATCGTTTGTGTACAGGATAAAGAGTACGGGTGACAGGACTCTCCCCTGGGGAGAGCCTGCAGAGAGACACTGTGGCCTGTTTGCCAAGACGTCTAACATCCAGCCACTGACATTCAATATAAATTCAAATCTCAGTGGCTGGATAGTGAGTTGATAAGTGAGAGCCTAGAATGGGTTTCTGTGGCCTCCAAGTGCTGAAATAACATATAAGAGAGCGATTCAACACCTCTACCTGCTGCAGTATCTTGTGTTTGCATTGTGGGACACAGTAGGAGAGGTAGACTGGTCCGATACATACTGCAGATTTAGCTTTTGTTTGCATCCCTAGTAGGCGGTTTCAGAAAAACAGTTACCATTTCCACAAATGTGTTAATATTTTATACACAAAAAGTGAGGACAATTCAGATTTGAGTTTGACTTCTAATATTAAAACAATGCTGAGTAGCAACCCGCTGGTAAGGATTAAAAAAACTTTCCTCCTTATGTGCAATGGACTTTAAAGAGTTTTAAATAATTGATAAATCATTATAAAGTACTGAAAACGTTTAATCCTAATGGTAGTGTGAGAAGATCCATCTTTACAGTGATTAACAGGATTAAACCTGCAGATCAGCAGGATTCATTTATACTATCATAATGAGATAAAGCCTCCCATGTGAGTCACAGCGAGGAGTTTAAACTAGATCAACTTGTAAACAGAATCAGTCACACTCTCCCATCATGCAACATGTTACTCAGGGTAAAGGTCATTGATCAATTAATAATCAGATAAATACACAGCGCAGTCACATCACTGCAACATGAAGACACACATATTAAGCAGCGTGATTAAAGTGGTGATTCGTGTGTTTTATTGCCTGTTGGTGATGAATCTGTCGGCGTCATCGATGAAGCATTTATCTCAGCTGTTGGTTTTAACGTGAACGTTAATTCATATGTTTACATGTGTCACATTAAAAAGGATGGATTCACACATATTCACACGAAGTTGCAAACTGCGACATGAATGCATCATCGGGCGAGAGACAGGAGTGACGGTGACAGAAAAAAAGAAGAAATATAACAACAGTAGAGGCAGAAACAGCAGAGGAAACAGAAAGATGTGTTACCTGTCTGTCCTATCACAGCCTGATATCTCTTCTTCCTCTGAGCCATAAAAACTATTAAAAACTCATCAGTGAGCCTCACTGTTGTTCCTTCATCACCATGAACACACACACTGGAGTTTGTTTGGACTCAGTCCCACACACACCGTCCTGCTGCCCCAAATACTCACTAGAGCACCAAATGTGGATTCATCCGCCGCTGAAAGTAGTCCCGAACAAATGCACTATTTCCTCCTGAAACTTTATATCTGTGAGGTGTTTTTAAAGATTTACGTCTTCAGCAGGAACCAATGGGCTCCGAGCTGAGAGCCACGGACAGGAAGTCAGACAGTGTTGAGAGACGGACTAACATGTTGTTGGTTTTGGTCTTTTTATGGGATTTACTGAAAGTGAGAAAAACAAAGAATAACACCAGCATAATCCTTTTGATTATTTTCGATCCGTTGGTCGATCCACCACTTGGGTCTAGACTGAAATAGCTCAACAACTATTGGACAATTAATAACATTGAAAAATCTTTTCATCTATAGCGCCATCATCAGGTCAACATTTCAATTTGTCCAATACTTTGGTTCATGACCAAATGTTAAATGATGACCAAATGTGTGCGCTAAACTAAGATGGTGAACATAGTAAACATTATACCCGCTAAACATCAGCATGTTAGCATTGTCATTGTGAGCATGTTAGCATGCTGTTGTTAGCATTCAACTCAAAGCACCACTGTGCAGAGTACAGATTCACAGAGCTGCTAGCATGTCTGTAAACTCTTTGTCTTGTTGTTGTTGTCATCTGTTCACTACACTGAAAAAACAATGAAACAGCAGCAAACTGATTGAAATCTTCTTTTATGCTGTAATTTCCTAAAATGTATTGTTGATTGTCTTTGTATTGTCTTTGTTGATGACACACTCCTGATTGAAAGACTTTATTCACACATTTTATGGTTAGTGTCAGAAGAGAGGTTTTTTTTGTCTTTTGTCCATTTATGTCTTTATAAATGTTGTTTACCTTCATCACTGTAGTGTTTGGCTTGGAAGAGTTAATTTGCTAATGTTAATAAAACATTCCTTGAGGTTTGTTTTTTCTCACTATTGCATTTGGTGACACCTCTTGTTCTTTTTCATATTTGAATGTAAAACAAAGAAGCAGAAGTAAAAGTGACAGAAACTAAAAAATGTAAGGGAGAGAGAGTGAGAGAGAGAGAGAGAGAGAGAGAGAGAAGCCCCAGATGCCAATTAGGCCCTCCTCCACCTCCTTCTCCTCTCTGCTCAGCTCCACCCGGCTCCCGCTGCCCTGAAGGCGGCAGCAGAAGGACAAACCCAACACACCATCTGAGCAGCCGGGAGGCACTTCATTTACGCTACAGAGCCTCCCTGTTTACACAACACCCTGCAGGACACACTCACACACACACACACACAGGCTTATCATGCTTGTGAGTACTCTGCATTTGGTTTCTGCTCGACTTCGACCACATAAAAACCAGACGTCCTTTTTTATCTCAGGTCAGTCCTGTGTTTCAGTCCAGTTTCAGGTATCAAAAAAAAAAAAAATCAGGATTTTATTATCGCGTTGGTCTTGGATTGACTTTCCTTGATGTGTGTCTCAGATTGCTCCATAGTTCAGCAGCGAGTCAATCACTGTACAGTGAATTGGATTTCTTGCACTGATTAGGTCGCAGATTGAATGAAAACTGGGACACTGATGAGTCAATTACCTGAGACACATTTCCCCGGCTGCACATGGTGATGAAATCCCATGTCTTCAGACTCTCGTAGGGTGAAATATTGAAGAATGAAGAATACAGAATTACAGACTGTTTATCATACAGAGATGACAACAGTTAACATTTCTGCAAATGAGCAAATGTTGTTCTTCTGGAAGCTTCTTTAATGTCCTTGATAGCACTGTGACTTTCTCTCTACGCAGTCAAGACACCAACCGAAATGTATCGAAAACTGTCGAGAATTGAAAGCTGGCATTGAAAGTCTGGTCAGATTTGTAACTTTGTTTTCTATAAATCAGAATTTTACTCATTTTAGACTTTGCTAGTATGTTAGATTAAGCTAGCTTAGTTAAGTTCTTGTGCAACTCTTATTTTTTCAAATATACAAAAGGGTTTTGTATCAAAACATGTTCGTAACTCTAAGACTAAGGTACCGAAAAAGTGTTGCTTTGGGATCGATCCTCAGGTATCACATTGGCGCCAGTATCACAAATTTTGAAAGATACATTTAATTATTCGTGTGTATTTCACTGTTATACTTAGTGTGGTGTTTTAAAAGCGAATGTACACACCTTAAAATATTCTCTTTAATATGTTTGTCTCACCCACTGTTTAGGAGACCGATGAACGAGGGGAACCGCAATGTTCTCGGTTTCTACAGCAGCCTGTCATCCCTCATCTCTCTCTCTGCCTGGTGTCCACTCTTAAATTACAGGCACAAAAATGCAAAAAAAAAATAGCTTTCAATAGTTTACTTCTTTAGTAATTTCATACTTCTTTATATTTAATGTGGGGAAGTTAACCCGACACATTTGCTAAACCAGCCACTCAGTCCTCATCCTCGTCAGAAAACACTTGAAATAAAGAATAAATCTCACTTTTGTGTGGTTTATTCAGGTATGTTTTCAAGTCCCGCGTCTTCCTCACCTCATTACGGCGCCAAACTGGAATGAGCTCACCGCTGCCCCCTGTAGCCAATGGGGGGATGACACCTACTGCAGCTACTATTGGTTCTATTGATTGCTGATCGACCACAAGGGGCACCAATGAGCCCATTCATGCCTCGTCCAAAAACATACTTGGACAACCCACACTGCTGAGCCAAACTTTTTACTGTGATTAATTAGGGACTGTCACCATAGAAACAGTCAAAAATAATTGTTATTGATAAGATGTGAGCCACGCTAGCTTCTGTTTCTCGGTTGATGGACCACCTGTGTTTAAGTGTGTGTGTGTTCATATTAACGCTGCCTCTTCAGCTGATCTAAACGACAAAGTAATTAAAAGGAGCTGAAGGAGTTTGCCTCTCTGAGACAAATGCCTGTCCGAGAAAGAAAAAAACACTCTTCATCACTGTCAGGAGAGGAGGAGGAGGAGATGAAGGAGTAATACTGGTTTTATCACTGCCGGGAGGAAAAGAAAAGGTTTAGGAGGTTAAAAAGAAAAGTTTATTTTAAGTAGAAAGTGAAACAGGACTTGAGGAGAAGGGATTAAAAGGAGGAGGGCATGAGGAGGTTTCATTACTGAGGAGAAATATCAGTTTTATCACTGCTGAGGGAGGATGAGCAGAAGAGAGGAAGAGATGGAGGAGAATAGCAGGTTTTATCACACTGAGAAGAGGATGGGAAGGAGAGGGGAGGAAACAAAAGAGGAGGAGAGAAGTAGATTAAAAGGACGTGATGAAAAAAGACTACAGGGTGAGAGGACAACAGGAGGAAGAGGAGGAGAAGGGGGTTTAGAGACGAGGAGAAATAAAAAGAGGAGTCGAAGGGAGAGGAGGATGATGGAATGAAGATAAAGGAGGATGAGATGTGGAATAGGGAAAAGATGGAGGAGGAGGAAAAAGGAAGAGGAAAAGAAGAGAAAAAAATAGAGCATGCAGAAGAGGAGAATAGAAGAGGAGGATGAAGAGTAAACAGTCGGAAAGAGAGGAAGAGGATGAGAGGGAGAAAAAAGGAAGAATAAACTGAAGAGCAGGAAGAGAAAAAGTAGTAAGAAAGAAAGGAAAATGGAGTGGGAGGAAAAGAAACAAGAGAAGAAGAAAGAGACGATAGAAGAGGAAGATGAGGAGGATGAAGAAGAAGAGAGGGATGAAGGAGAAGGGTTAAGAAGAGGAGAAAAAGAAAGAATACCCTGTCCATCTCAGTTCCTCAACAGATGGATCTCTCTCTCTCAGGATATGATCAATCACCTCATTAATCGTTGTGATTGGAGCTCTGGACAGCAACGAGCCTGCTCATTGGCTAGCTGTCCTCCGCTGTGGGCCAGATGACCTCACTGGTCGGCCGATTGATTGGCTCTATCGGGGGGCCTGTCTGCTGGTCAGTTGCGTGGAGGCTGGATCGGGGATTGATTGGTCAAACTGGTCGCTCAGTTCCATCACTCTGATCGGATCAATGGATCTGAGGCAGAGCCAGAGATCAGAGGCACCGACACAGGTTTCAATTCATTAACACACACTTCTTAAATTCCTTTGTTCAAACTCACAAAACTTCACATTTTTCTAGATTTTCCAGACATGAGCTCATCTGCTGTATCACATAAGACAGGTATTGATCTGATTTTTGTCAAGTTGATGTATCGAATTTGCCAAGTTTGAACTTTGGAACTAGAGTATGTGTTATGAAGTTGCGTTGTGCAGCATTCACTCATAACACACTAATAGGCCTATCTGTATAGTGTGTGTGTGTGTGTGTGTTCCTGTATTTGTTTGCACTGCACAGTTTCTCCTTGTGTTTGTTTGTCTGGAGAAGATGGTCGGTCTTGTTTTCTCGTAATTGCGTGTATTGTATCTAAATGTGAAGTGTGTGCGTTTGTATGTACTTTGTGTCTGTGTGTGTGTGTGTGTGTGTGTGTGAATGTCTGTTGTGCATCTTATCAAGAGCTCATGAATTATTGAGTTCCATTTAGAACCCTTATCACTGTCCCCATGGCAACCGGACCCATGGGGCAGACACATACACACACACACACACACACACACGCACACACACGTATACACAAACTATTACAATAATACACCATGCAATACAAACAAAAACAAGAATGCAGCAGGTACACACTCACACACAATCTCACACACAGTTGTTTGTTCAGAAGCCTGGTGTGTGTGTGTGTGTGTGTGTGTGTGTGTGTGTGTGTGTGTGTGTGTGTGTTGTGGAGCTGAAGCTCCCAGTGGCCTCTGTTTGTCCTCAGTCCAAGCTGGACATAATGTTGGACTCATGTTTTATTCATGTTTTCTAACTCTGTGTGTGTGTGTGTGTGTGTGTGTGTGTGTGTGTGTGTGTGTGTGTGTGTGTGTTTCAAGGATCTAATGACGTTTCATGCGTGACTGAACTGTTACAAAACACCTGAGATCGGGACGACCTGCGGCTCTCTGTTCAGTGAACTATCAGAGGATCAGAGGAGCAGCGCCCTCTAGCAGCAGCAGTAGGCTATAACACAAGTTTAAAACTGCTCGAGCAGTTCGAGTGTTTGTAGTACTGATAAGAGACACACAGAGGGGCCTCACAATTTTGTTTATTTTTTAAAAATAAATAGTTTTCTTTACCCACCATACCGTACTTGAAGAATGTATTTTTAATCTATAAACGTATTCTGCATAGTCAAGGTCATGTAAAAAAAAATTCTTGATTAGAGAGGGGTTTTTCTGACTAAAGGTCATCATGTAACAAATGTGAGCCCAGCAGGTTGCATGTGCATGAGTGTGCAGGAAAAAAGATTATTGCATCCAGTCTGGATTACACAGACTTTATAGTAGTTTGATAGCAAGAAAGCAAGGACAGTGACTTTCACACAGTCCAACAATTAATGTTAATTAATTCATGTTAAGCCAAAGGTTTCTTTAACCTTAACCAAGTGTTTAAGTTGTCTAACCCCAAGCATACTTTAACCTCACTGTAATAGTCCTACATGGTTACTGTAAAAAGAGATTCAATTTAAAAAACACCTGCAATGAAAGTTGAAACATGCTGATGTTGTTAATGTTTGTATGCCGTTTGTTTTATTGTCTTATTTTTGTGTAGCCTTTGAACCAGGCGAATCTATGAGCTCATGTTTTATTTGTTTCATTTCCCATTCAGACATATTTCAGTATATTTTCTCTAAAAGAAGAACAAACAGCTGCACTTAAAGCTTCTGTTGATCAGCAAGATGTGTTTGCTGTACTTCCAACAGGATTCGCTCAGCGCTACGTCATATGTTTCTTTGCTCTGATTGGTTGGAGGTCTATCCAACTGCGTCCAGAGACATTTTTTGGTTGATAACGCCCCTTGGAAAACGAAAATGAACTGAGAGGTAAATGCGAATTGGTCTGGCGATGTCAGGCTAGTTTTTGTGTATATGACACTTGTTGTGCCGTGCAACTTGAACTCGCTGTGTCTGCTGTATTGTGGTTAATGAACACGCAAGTCAATGATTGGGGCCTCGAGCACTTGTGTCAAGGAAATAACAAAAGTTTATACAATTAGATTTGACAGAAAATATAAACACACACACACAGCATTAGATTTTAATCAACACCAGCAGAAGCTTCAACACAAGCAAATGATATTAGCATGTAGGTATCAGCAGGTGCCAGGTTATAATGGCTGCACTGCACACCTGCATGACTATGACTGGATGTTACTTGTCAGCTGGTAGCCACACAGCTGATTAATGAGCCTAAACTAACACAATGCTCCGTATCTGCATTTCTTTGTCAGCTGCTGACGTGTGTGTGTGTGTGTGTTTGTGTGCACCTTAACGATTTAATACTGTCATTTTTTTTATTCAGCCATCTCTTCCTGTCATCACACGCCTCTTCACACACACTCTGTCTTCATTTTGTCATTCTGTAGCTCTCTCTTCTCTTTAATTCTTCCATTTGATTCGTCTACCCTATTTGCTGAGCTCAGCACCTTGCAGCACAAACACACACAACTTGTTTTTGTCACTTCGGAGGACATTGTATTGACTATTACCTGGAGATTATAACCATAAACATTTACACCCTAAAAACAAGTCTTAATCCTCAAACAGTCCTTAAAATAAATGAGGATCAGGCAAAATGTCCACTTTTCAAAAATGTCCCCACAATGAAGGTCTAAAACAGGTCCCCACAAAGACAGAAGTACAAAAGGACACATACACATGGTGTAATGTGCAAGACGTGTAATGTAAGAGATGCAGTTGGGTAGTTTTATAACTCCTCTTAAAAGAGATTTACTCAGAGAGAGAATTAGATATGAGTTATGCCTTTTCTTTTTGTGTGTGTGTGTGTGTGAGAGAGAGAGAGAGTGTGAGAGAGAAACAGAGAGAGAGAGAGAGAGAGAGAGAGAGAGAGAGAAATCAATAAATCATGTTTATTCAGGAACTTTTGCCAAATCTGAGCTCCTTAACTAGTGCATAAAAGAACAAAAAATCATGTAAAAGACCAAATAAAAACAGAGAAGGAGACACTTAAAAGCAGTAATATAAATATAAAGGGAACATTGTGTGGACCTGCAAAAGAATAAATAGAATTGGAAAGGACAAAAACAAACCATTAATAAACAAAGCAGCAGATCCTGGGAGGTAGGGAAGTTAAACCGAATAAAAAGACTGTTGAGTTTGCATTTAAATTTTCCCTGGTTTCAGCAGATCTGCAGAGAAGATCCTTATCCTGACAGCAGCCTCCTCATCATGATCTGTTCAGGGTCAAAGAAAACTAAACTCACATACCCTGCTAGCGTCCTCTACAGTCAGCAGGCACAATTACACCCCATAATATGAAAATGTTACTTTACTGAAACTAAGCATGTGAAGTTTGTCCTGAGGGTGTGCTAGAGGAAGGGCCATGGGGTCATTAAAATCTAAACAGTTCATCCTCTGGGGGACAATCTCGCAGCTGCATGCTGACAATGCTAACATGCTAGTGTTTAGCAGGTATAACGTTTACCATGTTCACCATCTTAATTTAACATGTTAGCATGCTCATATTTTCTAATTTCATCATAAACCACAGCATTGGAGAAATTAAAAATTTAACCTGATGATGGCACTAGATGGAAGGTCCAGAGGATCTTCATTATGACGCTTCATAATTATATCCTCTGGGGACCATGAATGTCTGAACCAAATTTCATTATTGAGATATTTCAATGACAAACAAAAAACTGAACCTCATGGTGGTGCTAGAGGAAAAGTCATGGCATCACCAAAGTCTTTAGGAGTCATTCTCTGGGGACCATGAATGGCTGTACAAACTTTTTGTGTGTTCCATCAAGGATATGATGAGATTTTTAAATTAATAAGTGAAAACATTTACCTGCTGGTGGCACTAGAGGGAAAGTGAGCAGATGACCAAAGTCTGTAAAATGTTTCCTCTGGGGTCCATGAATATCTATAGCAAATTTGAATGGCAATCCATGTAATAGTTCTTGAGATATTTCAGTCTGGACCAAAGTGGTGGAGCGCTAAAAACAGTGTTTTCATATGAAACATATCAGAACTGTATTATTTTCTATATCAAGCTTCAGACCATCAGTCCACTCCATGACAGAATATTCTACTGCCCAAATCTCTGCATCAAAGCTCCTGAAAAGCAACATTTTATCAGACTCTCTCCCTGCCATTGTTACATCCAGACCACCACATCACAACTTCCTCTCTTGTCAGGTGATATCACATCTTGTTTGGTGTTGTGGCTGTTATAGTGTGTGCGGGGAGAGAGGAGGGAACCACAGTCTGAGCAAGATAAGATTGAAAAAGGCATTTCCCGGTGAGCCACAGCCAGACAGATTTTGGCTCTTGAGGAGACGAGTCAGCTGACATTAAACCCAAACACAGGATGTTAGAGATGTTTACTGGTGCAAGGGGTGTCACATGATGCACCTGAGAGGCAGCTTTTCTGCTTTTTGGGGGTAAATTCAATACTTCGTTACTATAACCATTCATATTTCGAAACACAATTGTCAGCATGAACCTGTTCAATTTCCATTCTGTAGTTGAGAAAACAGTCCCACCATAAGGTCCACTTAGTTTCCCATTCTGGAGCTTTTGATCGTATCACATGGCCTTCATCCGTAGGTGAAGTTTACCGCAACCCTGTCCCAAGAAATTACATTTACTCACTTGGAACAGCAGAAACATTTTGAGATAAATGTAATGCCGCCTTTATGGGGAAATATTTTTAATGAACGTATCTGGAAATGATCAGTAAAATGCTCATGGCATCGTATTTCATTCTTTTTTCCTACCATAGAAACTAAAACTTGTTTAATATTTTGTATGATTATGTTTAGCTACTCACAGTAAAGTTTAGGGAAAGGTTATGGTCTTGGATTAATATTGGGGAAAAAACTCCACAGTGATTTGAGGCCATAGACTGTATATAAAGATGCGATGACACAAAACCACTTCCTCCTGCAAAACGCAAAAGTGAAGCCAAAATATCGCAAATATGGGAGATGCCATCTTGGTTTTGTGACGCATATTACAACCAGACAAATCCTCACAGAGCTGCTGGCACGGCTGTTCAGACAATATCAGCAGGTCTCTGGAAATTCGCTCTGAAATTTCAGGCTAAACGATTAATAAGATAATTGGAAACAATAAACAATAATCATCAGTTGCAGCTCTTTACTCAATTCAGTTTGAAGCCTCTTTCAGTTTCTTGCTTCTTGCTTTTAAACAAAGAAAGTCTGACAGGAGTGTGTGTGTGTGTGTGTGTGTGTGTGTATGTGTGTGTGTGTGTGTGTTTGCTCGTTAATTTATGATCTTTGACTGACCTTTAATATCACACACACACACACACGTGAGCTTGACCCTGTTTGGTCAAATTAAAGTCATAAATTGTGTTTCCATTAACGTCCTATCGACTGGTTTTAGTTTATTCCAGCAGAGAGGAGGTTCAATCCTTCAGCTGCTGTTAAACAGCTCTCCACCTGTATGATGGAGGGAGATGGAGAGGAAGAGGAGGGGGTGAAGAAGAAGAGAGGAAGAGGAGGGAATGAAGAGCTAGAAGTGGGAAGAAAGAAAACCAGTCGAAGAAGGAGAAGGAAAGAGATGAAGGAGGTGGAGAGAGAGAGAAAGGAGAATTTTGTGAATATTCATCCTTCAATGTAATGACGATAAACTTCACCTCCATAAATCACAGTCCTGCAATCACACACACACACACACACACCTATACACACACACACCTTCACACACTGCAGTCTAATTTAGAGTGTGTTATCAGAGCAGCAGACGAGCTGTTGATCCAGCGACCTTTGGCAACGAGAAAAAACTGTCTCACTTTCTTTGTAAGTTTGTCTCTCTCTCTCGCACACACGCACAGACACTAACTTCCTGTCTCTCCTGAGGAAAACACTTTGCTGAGTTGTGATAATGACGCCATCTAAAACTCTCTCCAACTGTCTTTTCTTCTCATTCTCGTCCCTTTACGTTTTCCTCGGCTCTGTTCCATTTCCATTAAAATGCTTCTTGTCTTCTTTTCACTGCCTTCTCGTTTAATTTGCGACCTCCTTCTTTCTTTCTGTACCTTATCCTTCCCTCTTCCTCCTTTCCTACAGCCTTATCCCCTATATTACCACCTCCTATCCTTTTTCTACTTACTTATTTAATTCCTTACCCTCTTCTTTCACTTTTTTCCTCTTTCCTTTCCTACCTCCTCATTTCCTTCTATACTTCCTCCTCTCCTCTTTTGTTTCTCCGTACCTCCTCTTATATTTCCTTCTTTCCCTGTCTTCTCTTTTTCCTCTTCTACCTCCTTCATTTCGTCTTCTCCCCATTTGCTTTGGGAAATCCTCCTTAAAATACTGTAAAATGAAAATGTAAATCTGTTATCTGCAATACACAATTGGCTGTTGTGTGAAAAACTTGAAGCCTGTGTCTTTAAGTGTATCTTTGCTGTAGTCTGCTACCTGTCCCATTGATTGACGTGATTTTCAGGTTTTTGGAGGACAGAGAGCTTTTATTCACAGCAGACATTTTGTTTTGTCACAGCAGGAAAAGCAAAACTTGCATGCTGGCTCACTGTCACGACTTACTGGCACAACTGATGGACCGGAGCCATTAACGAAATTAGTTTCAGCTGTTAGCTTTTCCTGCTGCGACCAGTCAAAATGTCGGCTGTGAAAAAGGTTGAGTTGTACATTGCTCCTCATCAGGCATCACTGAAGTCCGTGCACACACACACACACACACACACACACACACACACACACACACACACACACACACACACAGGTGTTTTCAGTCATTCTGGCTGATCAGACCTCTGCTCAGGTTGAAAGTGGGCGGAGCTGTGCTGGTAATTACATGACATCACCAGTCTCAACGTGCCAATAAGGAAGATTTGTCCCACCTTAGCAGGTGCAAAAAAAAATTGACATGGATGTTAATCAGACACACCCACAAAGTCCTGAGAAGAAGCCAAAATAAGTGACAACATGTGTGCAGGTTTTAGGCCACTGTGGAGGCATAGGAGTGCCATAAAAAAGAATAAATCTGTAAAAGAATAAATAAAATAATAAAGAAGTACATTTAAAAAATTGGAAATATAAAGACAAATAAAAGGATAAATGCATGTGGAAATATAAAGACAAATAACAAAATATAATGAGGACTGTTATTGTCAGTGTGTGTTTAATATGATACTTGACTTTCAAATGCCGCACGTCCGCCAAGCATTGTTTAATCCTGGACTTAGTACAAATTTAATAACTTTAACAATCAAAAAAAATAAAAAGGCCCCAACAGAAACATTTCTGGTAAATGGATGGGTAAATACTGTTTGTAGGTATAACTTAATAAATGACTTTAACAGTCCACATGTGGTGATAAACGACAGGCTCCGAGACAGAAGAAAAGTTTAATGTAACAACAATAAATCTATAAAACCTGCATTATTCAGAAATGTAAAGCTAAGGTTAGCAGGTTAGAGCTTTTTTGAAGAGACACAAGAACCTTTTTTGTATTTTGTAACTTAAACCTGCTCCATGTGCCTCCTGTGTCTGTCTGAGGATGAGGAAGGTGAACTTTGAAATAGAAGTGTGGTCACGTGATCAGTTTTGCCTCAACTTCTTTCGCTGGCTGAAAGTTTTCTCTCCAGTTTGATGATAAATAGAAGAAGATGTGACTTTGTTTGTTGACTTTCCTGCAGTTAAAATGACATCGGGAACATCAGGTACTGACCCCTGCCTCCTCTCTTCCTCCTTCTTCATCTTATTGATGCTGTTTGTTTCCTGAACGCCAACAGATCCTGATTTTAAAAGGCTGAATGGAAGACAAATGCAAAAGTTATTTAAATTAAGAGAAATCCGATAATACTACCTTGGCAATACATAATGGGTGATATAATTTTTTCATCAAGCAGCCCGGGGCCGGTTCCCCCGGTGTTTTAATGATCCGGCTCCCAATAGATCCTGCGCTGAAACTGAACCAACAGCCAGGAGCCTCATTGATCACGGAGCTACGAGCCAGGCTGCAGCCCGCTGAATTAACATATTCATTTCAGCTGGCATTTAGCTGCAGAGAGACAGACGGAGGGAGGGAGGACGGTCATGAGGGAGAGTGATGGAGAAAGCAGAGGTGGAGGAGAGAGAGCATGAAGAGGAAGATGAGATAGTTTAATATCTCACTGAAATTACATTTAATACAGCGGAGGAATTAAATGTAAAGAGGAATGACACATTAAAACATTTTCATCTGCTCTCATCTGTCTCTCTCTGTTCGGCTGGAAATGTCTGATGGAAACAGTGAAGCCATCAACTCTAACTCTGCTGTAATACTACTGTCAACACTACAAATACTCAGTAGAATTATACAGTGAATACTACTACTACAGTACCTCCATCACTAATGCTGCTACAGCTGCTGCATCTACAGTACATACAGTATCTTTATTCAGTGTCTGTTTGACTTGTGTCTTCTATAATTTGTTAGCATTTTTAGCCATGTTAGCAGCACGGCTCTATGTGAAACTGTGCAGTATCTCTGCTTTAGTAAGTGTGTTTGTGGCTGCAGCCGCGGTGGAGATGATACTGTTTATACAATATCAATCTATAAGTTGAAGAAGTTTCAGGCTATTTAATGTTATGTGGCTTATTAATGTTTGTTACACCTGCCGAGGGACTTCCTGTGAAACAAACCCAACCTGCTGCCAAGTTCATAAACAGATTTCTTCATATTTGACCTGCGTGTTTTATCAAAAATGTTTTTTCTACCATGGTATATGATCAGTGGCCCCCACGCTTCAAACTTTGACCCTTCTAGTGTCAATTTTGCATGTGCAAGGTCAAGTTAGCAATAATAAATATTCAACATCCGGTTAGATTAGGTTTCAAAATAAAGTTTGCTGAGAAACATTTCACATTTTATGAGTTCTGAACATGCAGGACAGGATGAAGTCAGGTGGCAGTTTGGTTAGGTTTAGGAAAAGATCACGGTTTGGGTTAAAATAAGTTTGTTAGTTATGTAACGTAGGCCTACGTCAAGAGTTGGTCTATGTCTTGAGAAAGGTCCTGCCAATTTGGGACCCAAAAGCATTTTTATTTATTTTATTTATTTGCTTGATTTCATCCACTACTAATCATTCGACGGCCTAATGCAGCAGTGGGCATTCTATATCTACTTGAAATACATGACATGCATACATGCAGATGACTGGCACAGTCGTGTAATCCTCTTCAAGAAAGAAAATCAGTAACAGATGAGCTCTAAGACCTCAATCACCAGTATATTGTTCGTTCTGTCTGAAAGTTTAATAAAAAAAATCCAAAGTAAAAAAAGTCCAAAAAGTTTGTAAAACTTTGTAAAAGTGCTGCAGAAGGTTTTCACAAGTCTGAAGCTTTAGATAAACTGATGAGGGTTTCGTTAGGAAGACACTGTTCATGAATCAGTATTGATAAGATCTGATGAATTCCTGATTGGATGAATTTTATCCTCAGGAATCAATGAAAGATTTAGTTAGTCTTTCTCAGTCACATTAATCAAAGTTTTGTTTAAGTAGACTTTGGGAAAAGGTGCTCTGACTTTCACCAAGGGGCTAATTAATAAACACACACACACACAGTGCTTACTCTTTCTGCTGTTACTTTATAGTGTCGGCTGCAGGTTTCCGTTATTGATTGTGCATGCGTGTCTCATTGCAGGATTTTTTTCCTTTTGTTCCATGTTGGCAGCAACACGTGTGCCACTCTGGCCTTTTATGGTGTAATTGTTTGGGGAGTCACACATGAGCACAGCTGCATACAGACTGTGGGATTTATCATTGATAATGGCGTACAGCTGTGTGTGTACGCTGTGCATACGTACATGTGATGAATTTACTAATTTTCCCCTGTGCACTGGCAGCTCTAACGCACAGATGTAAAACTCTTTCTCTGCACAGTTTATAAATGAGTGACATGGAAATATAAAGGCTTGGTTAGAAATCAGAGGGTCTGTAATCTTTGTAAAGACGACCAAGTAACAGAAAAAAGAGCTGCTTACACTGTCTACTAGTTTATTTTGTTACTATAGCAGGATAAACCAAAAGCAACAAGTCCTCCAACCTAAACGAGGTTGTTTGTCAATGATTCCCACAACTACATATAAAAGGTGTCCCGGACCTTCGTTGTCATGGTAACAATAATAAACACGTGATTTAACATTGTGAAACGGTTGTAGTTTGGTTAGGTTTAGGAAAAGATCATGGATTTGGGGTTAGGGTGACACAAACAGTGGCCCACTCGGCCCATAGACTTTACATTGTGATGACGTCATAGATTTTTAAATCGCTTTTCTCAGCTCGAGGAAAGTTTTACAAATAAAAAACCTCCATGGATCAAAAATTCATAATAGAAAGAGTCATAATGGAGCTTGTTTGCAGTTCGAGGTGTCCTGTCAACAGTTTTACAGATGTCTTTTTTACTATTGTGGCCTATGGGGAAAATGCTTTTTGGGCCGCAGGGGGATTTTTTGCTGCAATACCGCAAGTAGCCACTGGAAAAAATTGGAAGCAAGGCTGAGCAGCGGCGGCGCCGTATCCAGTTCTTATTATACATCCATATTATACACATGACAGCTCCCCAAAAGTGAAGCCAAAACATCTGGATCGCCCCCTGGTGGCTGGCTGCAGTATAGGTCATAAGCCCCGCCCCCTCCATGTTAGTGGATGGGACAAAGTACACGTCAAATAAAATTAATAAAGGATGGTTTCTGTCATTTTAGGTAGTTCTTATCACGCTGTTGTTTGTTCAAGTGTTCGTTTTTCTGATCAGTTTGGTTTTAATTAGTTATTTGATGCTATAAAAAGGGGGTGTGACGTCATGATTTGTGAGTCATGAACTGTGAGTGTGTTGTGATTGGTTCACGTGGCTGTATGGGCGGGAACTTGATGGATCACTACTGCACAGACTCTGGCTCCAAATGACATCACCAACGCAACATGGCAGCTCCCGTCTCCGGGGTATTTTGGCTTCATTTTTTACAATGGGAGGAAGTGGAGACGCGTCGTCATCTTTATATACAGTCTGTGGGTGACACGAACAGCGGTCTCCAGGTGAAAGTCCTGTGTTTTAACTTACGTAAATAAATTAAAATGTATGCAAGTTAAAATAAGTAAACGTTGACTTTTGGTTTCACACAGGACACAAACAGCGGTTTATGATCATCCTGTTGGACTCCAGCTCCCGAGACAATCATCTGTCTCTTTAGCTGCTAAATGTTCCACTTCCTTCACCAGCTAGTCTCTAACTGTGTCTGTCTGCTGCTGAGCAGGTGGTGTTGTTTGATGAAAACACAGAGACTGAACCAGACAGGAAATTTGTCTCAACACCAAAACTAAAAAAGCTAAAAGGTGAAGGAAACTGCAGAGTTACCTACTGCAGGTGGAGGAGTTGATGGACACAGCAGGGAAGAAAGACATCTGCTGCTAATTTTACCCCGGACCTGGTTGAGCAGCAGAGAATACACAGATATATAGAGGAACAATGCGATGCTAAGATGCTGGAGTGGAGCCATTGGCAGAATTACACATATTCATTAAAAATGTCTCAAGATGCAGCTTCTAACAGCAAAACGGTGGCTGTGCTCATGCCCACCTGCAGCCATTTGTTTCACACCTGCTGCTGTTTCTCCTGCCGGGAGTCAGTGTGGAGAACTGAGGAGTCTGTCAGCTTTTCTCAGGAAATCTACATTTGTATATTTAGATGTTTATTGATGGAAAACCAATAGAATTTTAGCATTTATTTGACCTTTTAAGTTTTTGTGTTCCACGGTTTGACATTGTTTCTCAAATAAAACAAAATATAAACCAGTTAGTCCTCAGAATATAAAATAAAATGGTGTCATGTGTCTTAAAACAGGTTGAGTCACTACATGTTGTGTTCGACAAACAGCCTGCAAAGGGTTAAAGTGAAAAAAACGATAAAATGAAAATATCAGCCGAGAGAAACGGAAAGGGACTCTGATTCAGTTATACCTGACCGCTTGTTTCCGAGGGTTGCCACGGTAACAAGGACACCTGGCCATGAAAATTGCAGGCTAAACATAGACTGCTAATACACACACACACACACACACACACTTGTCTCCCACTCAGGCTCATGTGAACAAAAGCGCAGAGTGAAGCAGCTGAGATGAAGCTTTCATGATTCCCGTGGGGGAAATAAATAATAGTCTTTTTGTGTGCGATACCCACAACTACACACACACACACACACACACACAGACATAAACACAACACATATAATAGATAGAAACAGAGGGAGCAGATCCTGTGGGTTTTATTAGTACGTAGAGTTTGAAGGCTGAAACACCTCTGGAGTGAACTGTGTGTGTGTGTATGTGTGTGTGCGCGTGTGTGTGTGTGTGTGTGTGTGTGTGTGTGTTACTCATGTTGTGGGGACATTATTATGTGTTTACACAGTTGCATTGTGGGGACTCTCCTTCCTTTTGGGGCCAACAAGTCCCCATAACGTAAGTCATGCACCAGCAAGTATTGGTTATGGTAGGTCCTCTGAAGTGATGGAAACACAACTGTGTGTGCAGATGTTTTTTTTTTCCTGTGCGCCATCTTCACCTCATATAAACAGATTAGTCTGATGTAGTTCATGATATCTTTGTCAAAAAAACAGCAGTTTGTGGGCCAAATTATTTAACCCTTCAGTAAAGTCAGAAAGGTCTGTTTTTAAGGCCACATTAACACTTTTGGTTCATTATAACTTATTTTAACAAAATCTATCAGTTCTGATAAAACTGTACTCACCAAAGTTATTGCTGAGGTCTGGAAACATGGTGACATCCACAACAAAATCAGACAATTGAAGAAACAGTGAGATGATCAGACAGAAAGTTTATCTGGAGGCCTTACTGAAATGTCAGTAATAATCCCTCACTGCACAGGGAAACTGTACGAACACAACTATGGGAAGTACAGTAGGTCAAAATTGAGGCAGATAGTGGGTCTGTAAACTGTGATGCATGTTTACGACGGGCAGTTTGGGTCATCGTTTTACTGTTCGCCTTCATTTTCTCTTTGAAATAGGTTTGTCTGACCTGGATGTTTGATCACAAAACAATTATCATCCAGTTTGAATAACTTGTTTACTATCCAATAATCATGACCACACATGGAAAGGCATGCACCCTTATTATTTTAAGGTGGTATGAGGAAACTAACTCTTCATCTAGTCGCAGCCATTTAAAACTACCGTGTAGATGTTTTTTCTCCTCTGTTACTCTGTTTAAGGTTGAGCTCATTTGACCTCCTTTATATACTGTTTACTAGTTTAATCTACAGCAATGCATCAGATTCTATAAGATCATGTTTGTAGCGTTGATTATCAGAAACATTCAAAATCACCAAATTTGGGTTTCAATGGACAGGAAGGGAATGCACAATTGTAATCTGAAAAGTAGCTAAAGCTGTCAGAGAAATGTAGTGCAGTAAAAAGTATAATATTTGCCTCCAAGATGTTGTGGAGTAGAAGTATGGAAAATACTCAAGTTGTGTCGACTGGAGAAACCACAGGCAAAACGGACTCTGATGGCACGACTCAGAGACAGGAGCTTGAATCAAAAAACTTTACTTGCCAAAAAAAAAAAAAGTTCGGTACACAGGTAATCAAGTTTAAATCCAGCAGGGAGCAGGCTAATGCAAGGTCAGGAAAACAAGCAAACCAGAAACACTAAGAAGAACGCATGACACTGAGAAGAAAGACGAACTGACACTGAGAGACTAAATACTGGAGGGAGGGAAGGATGATGAGGAACGGGTGAAACTAATCAGGGCGGGACAGACGATCACAGTTCTCTGAAACGAGAGGCGAGGTGTGTATAAAACAGGAAACAATGACTGAACTTTTTTATTGTTTCTAGCTTCTGATTGGTTAGTTCAATCACTTGACAGATTAGAGAAGGAGGAAGTGTTGTGGAGTTGATGTATGGATGTATTAATAAGAACCCATACCATGCCCGCCATAGCGCATACGCCAAAAAAAAGCTTTCTAGCATCCGCAAACCCCGTGTTTACTTCCGCACAGTAGTTTTTCTCCTGCTGGCCCCACGGCTCGAGGAAAGTTTTACAAATATAAACCCTTCATGGATTAAAACTTCACAAGAGAGAGTCATAATTGACCTTGTTGTTCAAGGTGTCCTGTCAACAGTTTTACACACATCTCTTGGTCTATGGGGAAATGCCATGTATCCAGGTCTTGTAATACATCCATGAGTTGACGCGGGGAAAAGTAAAAGCTGCTTAAACAGGAATCTGACCGATCCAATCAGCATCTTGCATATCAAACCCAGAATTTACACATACATTCCCTGCCAACCAGCCTGCAGTGGAAGTGATGGAACATCTGTAGAAACCAGCGTAAGGTTGCCTGATAAACCCAGCGTGACCCAGCATCAGTACTGTTGCTATGGTTACCTGCAGTTTAATAAAACGTTGAGCGCTGATTCAAAACTGTGGTTAAACTGTTGACCGGACCTCTCCCAGGCATCTTGGCACCCACATCACACTGTGGTCTGCCTGCAGGCTCTGACATCCATCAGCTCCACTGTCATATGAACACAGATTAGGAGCTTTCCCTCCGTTACTGCATCGTGTCAGATAAAAAAAAAACACCTGTTTTCATAAACTGAATAAAACTAAAAACTAAATTTGTTCTTTTCGTGTAGCAGAGAACCTGTGACGTTCTTACTCGTTATACTTTCCTCAGACTGTGAGCGAAGCCCATCAGTGGTTGATTGACAGTCCTCATTCATCTCTGTAATTGTATTTCAACACTGCCATTTAAAAAAATTACCTCGCCTTCAATGTGTGTGTGTGTGTGTGTGTGTGTGTGTGTGTGTGTGTGTGTGTGTTTTGGCATCAGAAAGCAAACCTCTCCTTGAGGTATTAAACGAGTCAGGCCTCATTACGCACACACACACACACACACACACACACACATCTCCTTTCTTTCACCTTTCATTTCTTCTTTCTCTCAACCGTAAAATCCATTCAGTCTTTTTAGGCTGCAGATTTTCAGACTGTACAGTGAAAGTGAACATGCACACACTCAGAATACAGTTTATTCCGATGGAAAACAACTCAGGTAAATTCTAAGGACATTTATTATTGCCACAAAATATTACATAATGTGTAAATGTGAATATCCAAAACAAATGGACACAATGGGAAAACATTAAGAACAACCTAAAGACTTGACAACCCAATGACATTGCATCACCCACTCAGTGAAGCGTCCTGCTGCAGTGTTTCATCCAGATGTCAAAAACAAGGGCTTCAGTATGACATTAAAGGATGCTGATGTAATTATGCTCTGAACACCAAAAGTGGGAAGCCCTGTCATGTCTCAGCACACGCTGATACTGAAAATATTATCAATCAATTTTGTTTCCACTCTGCTCGCTAGAATTTTAACATTAATGACTGAGACCGAGACTGTCAGAAAAAAACGAGTCGTTTCAGCAAGAACGACATATGTTTACGTTCAAATGATACCGCCCTCGAGCGACAGTACTAATTATGTCGGGAGCAAAGGAGGAAGTTAGATGACCTTGTTAAAGAGCGCCAAAGTCCACATAGGGAGGAGGAGGAGGGTCAGGATGGACGGGAGATCGCTGTTCATTTCCTGTTTCCTACAGACAGTCAACGTTGGTTTCTTTTAACTTAACCAAGTCGTTCTTTAGCCTAAACCTGAACCAACCCTTGGTTTGTTGTTGGATCATAAAACAGATTTAATTTTCAACTGTGATTTGTTTTTTTGGAAGGCACAGACAAATGATGTCGTCCTGCTGATATGTCGTCGTCCACAGTGTCGTTCTAGAGAACATGGACAAACGACACATTTTGTCATTTAATTTAGAGGATTTGTTAATAATCATATAATGGAAGTTAATAGAGGTCTATACAAATACAAATAGCCAGAAATTTGCTTTATGGCAAATGAGTGTATTTCCCACAGTGGTGGAAGAAGTCTTTAGATCCTTTACTTAAATAAAAGTACTAATACCACGCTGTGAAAATACTCAGTACTTGAGTAAATGTACTTTTCACCACTGATTCCCATAATGTCAAGCTATTGCCTCAACTTACTTTAGCAGTATTTATCTTCCGTACAGACGGAGAAACACAACAGTGTATGAAATCTATAATAGTAATAGTAAAAATACTAATGAGAGGCTGTGAAGCAAACAAACCCAAAACAGTCACAAATAATAAGTATTGTGATTTTTCTCTCTCTGTCTCTCACCCTCTCTCATTAGCGCTGATGTGTGTCCACAAGCATAGTGGTTCGATAGCCAGTAGCCTATGGTACAAGTGCAATCTGAAGGAGCTCATCCATTTAAAACCCATTACATGCACGCACACACACACACAAAATACATTACAAAGGTCATTAAGAATATATAAGAGGTGTCGATATTGTTATAAATTCACAACATATTAGAGAAGTCATTAAGAAATGTGGGTCAACGCACACGCACACACATTGGGAGGTTATTAATGTCATTCATGAATGAGGCCGAAGATTCAAAATGACTACAGCAAGGTCTGTGTGTGTGTGTGATGGATGGACTCAGGTGTGTGTGAAGCCCTGCCTGCTCACTCTGTGGTAATAGGTTTTTTTTTTAAATGGGTTTTTTTGTTTTTGTTTTGTATGACTGTGTGTTTATGTACACTTTGAATACACTCACACTTTACCATGTTAAATAGTCTGACTCTTAATAAGATTGGACCAACAGAGGTCTGCAGCCATGCTAGCCCCTCTGTGAGGCTGTACTTAGTCACAGCAGTGCTTTGAGCTAAATGCTAACGTCAGCATGCTAACATGCTCACAATGACAATGTTAACATGCTGATGTTCAGCAGGAGTAATGTTATCATGTTCACCATCTTAGTTAAGACTATTAGCATGCTAACATTTGCTAATTGGCAGTAAAGAGTACAAGTGAGGATGATGAGAATGGCATCGGTTTTTCAGGTATCTGGTCATAAACCGAAGTATTGGACGAATGGTGGCACAAACAGTGGCACTAAATGAAAAGTTAAGTGTAGCACATTTCATGCCAATCCATCCAATCCAACAGTTGTTAAGACATTTCACTCAAAAACATAAATGTTAACCTCATAGTAGAGGAAAAATCAAAGGATCACCAAAGTCACCAAAGGGACCATGAATGTCTACAAAACTTCATGTCAATCCATCCAATAGTTCTTAAGATATTTCAGTCTGGACCAAAGTGGTGGACCAACCAACCGAGTGACATTGCCAACCTTTAGAGCCACACCGCTGGCATGGCTAAAAAAATCTTGTCCAACCTGAAAGAGTCTTTAGGCGGACATGATCCAAAACAGACTTGTGTGAAACCTACCCAAGCCCAACATGCATAAATTACTTTAAAAATCCGAAAGGGATCCTAGGACAATCAGAACCACTTTGAAAAGACCTGAGAATAATTATACTTAATCCAAAACTCAGTCAATCCAAACAGAGAACACCAAAACTGATGACTGATGATGATCCACCATTTGATCAGAGTTGATCGAGAGTCCACTTGGACATACTGACACACAGAGACCCACAGCATTATAAAGGGACCCTACCCAAACCAGATTAGACCAAATATAATTTGGACGCGGCCCGACTCAGGTTGGGAATCAAGTCTCAGGTACAAAGAAGACCCGTGAAGTCCTCCTTGAGAGTCAGATCCTGAGATAGACACATAAATGCAAAAACAAAGATCAAAACCCAAGCTTATTTGACTGAACTTGGACCTGAGCAAGAAGAGAAGAAGAATTTAGAGGAATGAAAAACAAGCAAATGTATTGAGCAATGCCAGCAACGCCCAAACTGAACTGGTTTACCTGCAGAAAGAGGCGTAGCAACATTGAAGGCTAAACTCCTCACGTGTGAGTCAAAGAACCGAAGAACAGCAACAGAGCTGAAGTCCTGCACAAGAAAGACAGAACAATTTCCAAGATCGCCCCACACAAGAAAGAAAGACCAATTTCCAAATAAGACTGTTTATCAGGCCTTTCAGGAAGTCTTCACTCAACATCGGTGAGTACAGTTGGTGATTTATTGTGTCTAAACAGCCATCACTAACGTGTTTGGTACAGGCTGAACTCGGGACACTTTCCTGTTTTTATTTTGTGCTCACACTGAACAGGAAGTGAACATGTCAATATAGTATGCTATTAAAAAAATCACTGAATGAATTTAGGTAATATACGAATACTCCAGCTTTGATATTTGTTGAAGACATAAAATTATGTAATGTCAAGCTTTAATTTTTGGTTTTAGAGCATCAACATGTCAGCTGCCTGCTGTCTGCTGACTGAAGAGCAGCTTCTGTGTGGCATCTGTCTGGAGGTGTTCACTGACCCAGTTACATTACCATGTGGACACAACTTCTGCCAAAACTGCATCACGCAGCACTGGGAGAGTAGCAGCCAGTGTCAGTGTCCCTCATGCAATGTGCCTTTCTATAGAAAGCTTGATCTGCGAGTCAATGCTTTCATATCTGAGTTGGCTGCTCAGTTCAGACAGTCAGCTGAAGGGAGCGGCTCACGAGTTGCCAAACCAGGAGAAGTTCCCTGTGATATCTGCACTGAAACCAAAATGAAAGCTCTGAGGTCCTGTCTGGTGTGTCTGGCCTCCTACTGTGAGACTCACCTGAAGCCACATCTGACGGCGTCACGCCTGAAAAGACATCGGCTAACTGATCCTGTGGAGAACCTGGAAGACAGGATGTGTACGATACACGATAAATCTCTGGAGCTCTTCTGCAGGACTGACCAGACCTGCGTGTGCATGCTGTGCCCTGTTTTAGACCACAAGTCGCATGTAGTCATTCCACTGAAAGAACAGTTTGAGATGGAGAAGGCAAGGCTGGGGGAGAGAGAGGCTGAAATTCAGCAGATGATCCAGGAGAGACGACTGAAGATTCAGGAGATCAAACACTCTGCAAAGCTCAGCAAGGAAGCTGCAGACCAAGAGATGGCAGATGGTGTTCAGGTCTTCACTGTTCTGATACAGTCTTTGGAAAGAGCCAAGGCCGAGCTCATCAGGATGATTGAAGGGAAGCAGAAAACAACCGAGAAACAGGCCAAAGGTTTCACCCAAGAGCTGGAGCAGGAAATCTCTGAGCTGATGAGGAGGCGCGCTGAGGTGGAGCAACTCTCACGCTCAAATGACCACGTCCACGTCCTCCAGAGCTTCCCGTCCCTGAAAGCTTCTTCACTCACCAGAGACTGGACGGAGGTCACTGTGAATCCACCATCATATGAGGGGACTGTGAGGACAGCTGTAGATCAACTGGAGGAGAAGCTTGGAAAAGAGATGAAGAAGCTGCTCCATGAGGCTGAGCTAAACAGGGTCCAGCAGTATGCGGTGGATGTGCCTCTAGATTCTGACACAGCACATCCTGCTCTCATCCTGTCTGATGATGGCAAACAAGTACACCATGGTGATGTGAAGAAGAATCTCCCAGACAGTCCTGAGAGATTTAATCCCAGTTGTTGTGTCATAGGAAAACAGAGTTTCTCTTCTGGAAGATTTTACTTTGAGGCTCAGGTTAAAGGGAACGTCAACTAGGTGGACTTTAGGAGTGGCCAAAGAGTCAATCAAAAGGAAGGGAATAATCCCACTGTGCCCAGAAAATGGCCACTGGACTATATGGTTGAAAAATGGAGATGACTACGCAGCTCTTGTCGGCTCTCCTCTACATCTCTCTCTAAATTCAAAGCCACAGAAGGTGGGAGTGTTTGTAGATTATGAGGAGGTTCTGGTCTCCTTTTATGACGTAGATGCTGCAGTTCTTCTCTACTCCTTTACTGGCTGCTCCTTCGGTGAAAAAATCTACCCATTCTTCAGTCCTGGTCTTAATAATGATGGCATAAACTCCGCCCCCTTGATCATTTCTGTCTTCAATCACAGACTTTTTTAAAAGGTGATTTGTGTCAGGGTTTTCTTGAAATTCTGGTAAATTTTGTCATATCATTGCCCTAAATTTGCCTTGTAAAATAGTTTTTTCTAAGTGCTTTTTTAAACATGCATTGTTTAGTCCAGTTGAATTCATTTTCCCCCCTTGGTAAAATTCATTTGGGCACATTTGAACACTGCAATCGTGAGCTGGTGTGGTCCAAAATAATCACACAGACCCTTTAGTGGAAACCGTCTCGGTCCGGTCACAAAGGCATTCTAGAGCGTGGGAATGTGATCCGACCCATGACAAGGCGTTCCCAAGTCTGAGCTAAATGGCTCCCATAGCCAGGGATGAATCGAGGTCTGATGTTCTTGCTCCCGCCCCAGACACATCTAACCAATGAGCAGGGTGAGCGGAGCGTTTTTACTTTTTGTGACACATTTTGGTTCGCTTGAATCTTTTTCCGTGCAAAAATAAACAAAACCAAGGGCAAAGTTTACCAACTCGTCCACTGATTCAGACCAGAGCAAACAAACTATACGTTTGAAAACGCTTTAAGATACATTTTGACATAGATTTGTAGCAGACGTTTTGACTTGTCATAGCAGGAAAAGCACATGTGGGACCAATAACATTAATAAAGCCTTGGGCACAATAGCAGTAGGTACTAAATGATTTTAATGGATGACAGGCATGATCAATTACACCTGTGGTTTTCCTGGCATTCATAAATTGTAGTATGACAGGCCGACACTGTGATTAGGCCTCTTTCACAGCAGACATTTGTCATAGAAGGAAAAACACAGGTGTTAACTAACATTAACAATGGCTCCATTCTATTCAAGTGTCCAACTAAACCACGACAGTGTGACAGTGAGCCAGCATGCACAATAAGCTAAATGGAATTCAGCCATCATTCATTTTATTATTGACACCTGTGCTTTTCCTGCTGTGACATGTCAAAATGTAGTCTTAATGGAGGGCAGCCTGTGAGTTTGTTGCTCTAGCTTTGCTGTTTCATTCTCAGGTGACTTTCACTGTCATACACATCCATTGTAATAACACGGTCTGTTTAAGCTGCTACTGCTACAGTTCTCGCTGCATCATCACCGCTGCTTATCTATTACATTTACAGCAATAGGAAAGCTATGAAAGAATTAGCATCTCCATTGTTTTGCTGTCGTTATATTGTCATATATTAAATGTCATAAAAGGTCTTTGCTGCTGCAGTTTGTACCAGTTTCAGCCATGATGGAGAAACCGGTTTTAGGCTGAAATAAATGTAATTACAGCTGTCCAAAAAGATTGAGATAACAACATGGATGATTTTGTCCAGGTCGACAGAGGATAAAAAATACTTTTTGGAATATTTTAAAAGAAAAAGACAGTTGGATATCTGCACAAGTGTTGAATGGCATTCCCAGGTTTCGAGCAACAGACTTTCAACTGTGCAAAGCAGATCAATGGAACAGCGGGTCAAATGAAGTAACCTCAGACTTGGCTCTTGTTCAGCTGAAGGAAATAATGAGACATCCAGAACATCCAGCCTGGTCACAAGGTCTCATAGGGGCATACATTTTAAATTTATCTATATAACAAAGTCCATGTATGTATATTTTTGTGTTCTTATCCTAAATCTCTCTCTACTTTTTTCTGTGAAGTTTCCTCGTACAAGTCGGATCCACCAAACTCTCTTAACTGCACTAACTTGTTCTTAAGAACTTGTTTCGACTTGATGAATGCCACCTGTTAATGTTCTTCATGTTAGAGAATTTGCATAATCGACGCCTCTAAATTGCCATACAAGGCTTCCTGTTCCGCCCCATCTGTCTGCAAATTTAATGCACAAAAATGTCACAGTGCTGCTGTCGGAAATCAGCAGACCAAAAGATAACAAATGAGCAGTGTCAGTAGGTGTATTAGGGGGACAAAAAAACAATTATAAAATATTAATACATCTTCCAGCGACGTGATAATCAGATCAGCCACTCTACTCTGACAGAAATAAAGAGGGAATGGTTTGACGTGAAGGTGATGCTAAAAACGTCTGTAATAAGACTTAGATGGGAGGTAACAGTCATGGAAAAGGACAAGAGAATATTATACACGATATTACACAAACCCCACTACTGAACTGTAGCCTATAAATTGCCAAAATATGCCAATAAAATCTAAAAAACTTCTCAAGCCTCCCAGTAAATTCAATGTAATATGGTGAACAGAATATACATTTTGCATTAACTTTATATATTTTAGGATATTTTGTATAATTATAAAGCTGATTTGTGATTATTTGTGCAATTATTATATATTTGTAAATATGTATATTGTGCTTTGTGTGTGTGTGTGTGTGTGTGTGTGTGTGTGTGTGTGTGTGTGAGAATGTATGATTTTGAGTTGTAGAGTCTGGTGTGGAGGAAACTTTCAATACATTTATTTTTGTTCTTTTATATTACTAATTTTTCTATCATATTTAAACTCCAAGTTCAGACAGATGAAGGCATTAAAAATCTTAGGTCAAGCAGACTATCTGACTGGTACAACAGGTCTGGGCCACTTATGAACTTTGAAAATTATAAGTGCAAGAAAATTGGTGAATGCAACAAGTTTTCTTACAGTGAATCACACGCTAACAAGTCGCACGAGTGGTTCTTGCACGAAGTTTTAATTATCAGTAGAAGACACTGTCATCTTTTGGATGTAATTTGCACTAATAAATTAATGATGATAAACCAACTGGGTCTTTATTGGTATCCATTTCTAAACGTAAATATTAGCCTGTTCAACAGCAGTCGATTGTTTCTCTCTGTGAAGGCTGGCAGCTGTGTACTTTTATGTACAGTAATCTCTGGCAAAAGGCCTGGAGTGAAACTGCCTGAGGTCAGCTCACGTGGAAAAAACACACAGTAGCCCACATGCTGCCTCCAGGAGGAAATGCAGCTTAAAGCAACAAACGCAATCTCAAACATGAAGGCATCCAAATGAGTAATTGTCTGTGTTTTGATTGGGTGAAGGATCAGTCTTTGGCCCCCTTGCTGATTGATTTGAGTGTGTGTTTTTCCCTTAGGTTTTGGTAGTCACGATTATTTCTTCCCATAAGTATGTGGAGGATACCAAGACCTGGGTGCTGAGTTACGAGGATGTCCAAACAAAAATATCTTGAACAAAGAGCTCTCACATGATACCATTTAACTGTGCTCGCTTAGGATTTTTTTTTTTAAATGCCATGTCATTTAAATGCTTTTAATTCCGGAGAAAAAATTGAAGATAGAGGTAACAGTGTGGGCTATTATGTTTGGGATAATGGAAAGACTGAAGCATTCATACCAGAGAAGGTAGAAAATAACTCCAACATGAACTCATCTGTCGAGGAAAAGGTCCGAGAATTGAATCTTTGTCACCTGCACAGCTTGTGTTCTCCCTCCCTGCTTTTCTCACAGAATTTAAAGGAGCAGACAGTCAGTAACTCAAACCATATCTCATTTCTTTTGTTATGGTTGTGTTTGATTAACTGCCATTAATGAACCAGCAGTGATTGAACAGAGATGCGTTGACACGGCAGTGGGACTGAAAAAGATAAGACAATGACATAAATGCTAACTGCTAACATGATTCCTGTGCTGCTGCAATGTTTTTGTTTTTTTTAATTCATTTTTTCTTCCTTTCCAGTTCATTCACACCAGCATGAGCTGTGGAGATGAACATCTGTGCCTGGAACATAAAGATAATGTGTGAACTGTTCCTCAGTCAGACCGTGTTGTTTGACGGTGCTCTGGTGTGTACTGCCATCTAATGGCTAATGGCACCACCAGATTTTGGAAGCTGGCTGCAGGAATTTGCTCATCATCAGGAGGCACACACACACACACACACACACACACACACACACCCATGTACTTCTATACTTGTGAGGACACTCATTGACATAATGCATTCCCTAGCCCTTTACCCTGACCTAAACCCTAAATTCTAACCTGAACCTTAAAACCAGGTTAGCCTTTCAAAGGGCTGTTTGAACCCCCAAACAAACTAACTATAACTATACTATACTAAAACTAACTATATGTGTAAAGACCTTTCGACATGTCACGGCAGGACAAGCACAGGTGTTACTAATAACATTATGATGGCTGTGTTCCATTTAGATGAGCCGGTTCCAGGGTTTGGTGTTGTGCATGCTGGCTCACTGGAGAGGCTTCAGGGGACACTTAGTTAGTAGTTCCACCTGTGCTTTTCCTGCTTTGATAAGTCAAAATGAAGAAAAAGTAAGATTTTTGTTTGTATTATTTCTCCTGTTGTCAGTTTGCATTATCATTTATTCTGCAGTCCTCACCTTTTGCGTTGTTTGCGTGCTTGGATTAACCACTTGTTAACAAACCCTGTTTTGAACTATTTTTTGTTTTAATTTAATCTGCCTGGCTCTGAGCCGTGTGTTAGTCCATTGACTGCAACACTTGAGTTTTGGAAAGAGGTATCCACACACTTTTGATTAAAGTATACTCCAGATGAAAATGAGCCTTTTAGGCTAACTCTGGCTCATTTACAGCTCTGCTGATTCAGTCAAATATACACAAATACTAATTTAAAAATACTTTGTCATGGACAGAAGATCTGACAGAGACTCCAGTTTTCTGTTAGTTATCTCTTTCTGTTTTAGGACCATTCAGGTCTTTGTAGGACCAGTTTCAGCTTTCGAATTAGGCCATTAGGGACCGGCTGGGGTAATCTTTGAAACATTATTTCCCCAAAAAGACAGAACAAGCCGAGCTCTTTTCAAAACCTCACCAGAAACGTTCGTGCTGACACCAAGCTGCAGAGGGATTTCCCACAGAGTGTAGAATGATAACTAGGCTGGCTGGCTGATCCTGCAGTGGCTGAATCCAGGCTGAAGATGCTGTTTCCGAAATACCCAGAGAAGCCACGTCCGGACCCACTAGCACTGGTACAGCCATGCTACCAGCAGCAAAGGCTGCACAGTCCTACTTCACAAACTGTTGAGTCTTTTAGCTGCTGATACCCCAGCCTCCCTTTAACACTCTAGCAGCCACATTGACCCGATGTTAGTCCTCTGTACCAGCTCTCTGGATCCTCCTTGAGGCCCCTAATCAAATCAGCCCTTCAAACACCCCTCTTACCCCCTTTTTATCTTTCTATCAGCCTCCCATACCACTCTATACCCTCTATCATCCACTCATCTACTTAAAACCATCTGTCTCACCCCGTACCCCCCCTAGTATCATCCCTGTTAGCCCTTTAAAGCCCACATCTTCCCCTACAACCTCCTCTATTGGCCTTCATCAGCCCTTTATGTGATGGGCAGATCAAACCCTGCCAAAGGTGAGGAAACACTGATCACATTCAACACAAGAGAGGGAGACCTTGTGGACATTCAGTCTCTTGAGTTTATTTTGAAATGAACATGTGCAGATTTCATAATAAAACAGTTCCTGTCACATTATTTGTCTTCAACGTCATTGTCCCTTTTTTTTCTTTTTAATGGTGGTGTGGTGTTCATCTCTGCGGGAGATCTGAAAACTTGTAACCCTGAGGTGGTGTTTGGTTTGTCACATGGCTTCATCCTCTTATATAATCTTATCTTATAATGGCTTCTACATGAATAATTGTATTGACACATATGAAACATTGCTTTTTCTTTTAAACATATGCTCTAATTTTTGTTCTAAGTGTTGCTGGGATGCGTTATCTGCTCCACAGAAAAAACTATATTTTACTGATTTGGACATGTGTAGCGGAGTGCTCTGTTTTTAAATGACTGAAGTGCTTTACATACACGTACACATGGCTTTAGAAAATATGCAAGTTCATTGTCCTACATTTATTACAAACACACAGGACAGGTGACTGCTTAAGTGTTCTTCTGACGTGATCATTTTAACCCGAGGAGGTTCTGACATTTTTGTTGGTAACTTTATGTCGGTAATTTCTTCACAAATAATCTCCAGGTTACTTTTTTTATTTTTAACATTTTCGAGTGCAATCATAGTTTTTACAAAAGAATATGCCTCAACACAAAGAACATTCATCATATATCTGTTTGCAGATGTTTCCAGAAATACTAACAGCAATCAAATCTAGAGGTTTTGTTTCCCGATCCATGTAAAAAAAAAAAATTATCAGTGCAGATCATGATTGGATTAAAGGAATTGTAACATAGGCATTTAAAGCTAGCAGTTTTCCCTTACCAACGTTTAAAAAAGCAAAGTTCTGCAGCAAAATCAGTTAATTGCAATGGAATGGCTGCGATCAGTGGATTTGCTCACAGGGAAAAAATAAATCCATGCACATATTTTCCATTAAGTTAATCTTTGGTGACCTTTTTTGACGTGCAAATTTGTGCTGTTGATCAATAGTTAACCATTTTGGCAGTGCTGACCTTTTGAGAGGAAGCTATCCTATTAGCCTGTTAGCTATGCTGCACCATCCTCTTTCATTTAACCTCCTCTGCTGGAGTATAAACTGCTCCACTAAAGAGGAGTCGGCGGTAGAAATGTCTTGAATAAACTGTGTGAACTTGTTGGCCAGTTAGTGAAGGAGTCAGCTAGCCTGCTGATAGTTAACTGAGTAAGCTGAAGCTAAACAACGATTGGCACGCCAGACATTTAGCTGGAATTGCTATGGTGACAGACTAGCGCTAGCATGTTCCTGGCTGTCTAGCGTGTTACCAATTAGCTCGCCAACTACACTACTTTGCCAACTAGCCCTGCAAGTAGTCACTTCCAGCACCATCAGTTTCGCCAACTGAACTTCACTGCGGTTTTCTGGTGCCGATTTAAAATCACAGGTAACAACTCTGATGTTATGACCTCCTCGGGTTAATAGAGCTGTAGATGTGGTGAAGGCCGAGCTTAGAAACTGCCTCTTTTCTACAATAGGTCTGTTAGATTAGACTACAATAATAATGCATACCATCAAACAACACAAAAGCAATATAGTAATAAGTAAGCAATATAGTATAGTAATATTCACAAAAAAATAAATGTTTGCATGCAATATTTTCTACAATAGAAGGCTGGAAGTAAAAAATGCAGTACTTTTGCTCCCAAATGAAATCTTCCTGCAACATCGTCCCTCTGTCTCCTGCTTTCCTTGTAGCTCTTAGTTGCCGAGTTCAGACAGGAGGCGGAAGCGCCGCGATATGTGATATCATTATCACGCGAGCAGCTAGTCTGGCTGTTCACACCAGAAGCGCATTTCTCTGCGCCAGTCAACAAGCGATCCTGCTCCTCTGCTCTTTTCTAATCACACAAATATGTGTAATAAGTACGTAATTTAAAAAACACAATCACAAACAGTAGTGAGACTGTTTCTAATAAATAGTGGGTGGGCAGATTTTGAAATTTCATCATGTGGGGGGAAATTGAAACTCCAGGAGAACAGCAGGGAGAGGGGCAGGAAAATCAAAAGGGTTGGCAAGCATGGGATGCATATGTTATCATTTATCAGAATCAGATCATTTATATCATATATAAATAGCATGTCCTATCTGAACCTGGCGTGAAAAAAAGGCAAAAATATCGTAAAAAAAAAGTATAGAAGAAAAAGTCATGTATTGACGACTGAGTTCTCCTGTTATAGTGCAGAAGTTAAAGGTCAGAGGTCAGGGGTGGAGGGTTTCCTTCAGTATCCCTTCATGGCAATGGCCGCTCCTCCCGCGCTGTCATGACGTTTGACCTGATGGATCATCAGGAGGGAGACCAGCAGGCCCAGCAGCTATAAAGACAGGTAGTCAGTTAGACAGACAGGTGACAGGTACAGGTGCAGCAGACAAGCTGTCAGACATTATGCAGGCAATCACCCAAACCACACTGTGTACAACTGCTGTTATGAATTTAAATGCTGACTTGAGACCAACAGCTGTTTTTAAAGATGTTTTTAAATTTCAATTTTATTGCCTGTATATTGTTGGTTTAATAGCTGAATGTGTTGTTGAGCTAAAAGGACAAGCTGTCTTCTCCCAGCCTATACTCATGTCTTTAAGACCTGACCTGAGTGAACCTGTAGCTTTATTTATGGCCATAGTGATAATGGATCTTGAAAGATTGCTGCAGATTGTTGACAATATCCTAATAAGCAATGCAGTCACAGAACATGATAATAATAAAAAAACAACACAGGAAAAAAACAGCGGAGCTTACTGCGGTGACGGCAAATCCAAAGAAGAAGCCCATGGCGATCTGGAAGAAGATGTCGAACCACGCAAAGATAAAGCCACTGCAGGTCTGCAGAAGAGGAGATGGAGAAAGAGTCATTGTCTGGAAACATCACCAATTGGTAAATTGGATGGTGGATTGATTGATTGAATACCTGTTTATAGATTTGGTCTGGGCCTCTGGTTCCCTGCAAGAAAACACGAGCAAAATTATGGTAAGAAAAGCAAAACAGTCAACTGCTAATCTTCTGTCGAATACCAGAAAATAAAAGGTACTGTAGTTACGAGGAATAATAAAAGATGGAAATGATTTAAAGAGACCAAACACATCCAAACTCAAGGTCTCAGGATGCTTCATACGAAGTGCTTGTTGGATTGTCCAAAACCGACAATCTGACAATCACACCTATTTCACGCAGCAATTGGCCCGAAGTGTAAAAGAGGGCGGGGTTTGAAATTCTCTCGCAAGTTCTTTTTATTCATTCTTCGCACAGTTGCTTTCTTCGTTTTTCGTGCGAACAACCGAGTGCAACACCATGAATTCCTGTACGAAAGTGTGCATCAATATCAGGTGTGGCCCTTAAGAGCAGGTATAAATACTTTTAGACTTGAGTGGACAACACATTGTTCAGACTAGTTCGTTTGAAGCATACTGAACCCTTAATTCTTCCTGTATGTTACCGTTTCTAGTAAAGCTGTTAATGATACTAATAAAAGTACATTGTTCAGTCCAGCATGTAAATATTGCGGGATGCTGTGAACATCGCCGCCACGAGAGGCCACCACAGAGTGTTTCAGGGATTTTAGGGAATTTAGGATTCAGTATCTTAAAGGAGCTGGGGAAGGAACCAACAACACTACAATCAATGGGCTACCTCTCTCTACCACATGCACCACAGCCATGTGTAACCATACATAGCTGACTAAACAAGGTCCACAATTTTTGGTTTAGTGACGAAAAGGTGGCATTTACTTTTGCACATGAGCACCAGCTTTGACGTGAGATGACACTCACTGAATTTCTGTATTCTAAAACCTGATATTCCAGTTTCATTTTTACAAAACCAACCTGAGGTTTGGATTTACATCCAGATACTCCTATTCCTCCAAAGGATCCATATCCTCCATTTGAGTTGCACTCACAGGAGTAAGGGATTTCTTCACCCCAGTCCTGGGCGCTCACCACTCCACAGCACTGGACCTGCAACCACATGAGAGCGTGAGTTCCAACTATAAATTGTTGAACCTCCATGAGGGTTTTTCAAAGTCTGCCCGCCTTTTTTTATTTTTCAACAACATAGTGGCTGTTGTTGTGACTGTAATGCAAGCATCAATGCAAAACTCTCAACTGTAAAAATGTGATGAAGGTTTTCTATGTGCTTAAGAGAGACACACTTCTCTAACGTCCACTGGAAAGCATTCATCCTAGAGGAGCCTACAAGAAGCAGTGTTTAGCCTAGCTAGACTACAACAGAGGTGGGACCAAGTCATTGTTTTGCAAGTCTCAAGTCTTTGAACTCAAGTCCAAAGTCAAGACAGGCATGTCCAGAGTCAAGACTGACAAGTCCAGAGTCAAGTCCCAAGTAATCTTTGGGTTTGGGGGGAAGGTATCAAGTATTTTCAAGTCAAAAGGCTCAAGTCCAAGTCAAGTTGCAAGTGTTCTTTGATTTTGATTTCTTTGAGTCTAAAGTCATCAAATTTGTGACTCAAGTCCAAGTCATGTGACTCGAGTCCACACCTCTGGACGGCACTCATAAAGGTTAATAGTACACAGAGAACATTACACTTTGCTGCAGCCCATCAAGCAGCACTCTCAGTCCCTCTTCTTCCATGAAGGGCTTTGCCACCTCAGAGGAGGACATCTCGAAACTTTCTTTTATCTACAAGAAGAGAAAGAACAACATTAGCATAAAGACAGATGGAGAAAGGGAGGGAAAAACAACAAAGGGTGAGGAAATGTAAGGACTGGGATGGACACAGAAAACATAAGAATCAAGATAGAGAGAACAACGTTAGCATCATGGTAGGTAGGTAGCATACTAATAGATACAGAGAGAGAACAGGATCGAGATGTTTGCGTCTAGATAGATAGATAGATAGATAGATAGATAGATAGATAGATAGATAGATAGATAGATAGATAGAGATGACCTTGTTCCTTGTGACAGCGATAATGATGCCAAAGATCAACATGATGACCATTCCAACCCCCATGAAGCCGGCAAACTGTACATGAAATAATAATAATATTAAAAGATATGACACATTTCTTGTTTTGTTAATTGAGTGGCTTGATTGCCCAACAAAATGATCACATTCACAAAAAAAAAAAAACTGATCAAGTTGATTCTCCTGAGTTCTTCCTCTTGTTTGACATCTTGTACGTACTATTTTGAGGGCGAGGTCTTTCTCGGAGCAGCCTGCATAGATTCCCAGGCAGGAGATGCCGAGGACGCCGATGGCAAACACCCAAGACCAACCCAGACCCGGGCTCCCGACCGCCGACAGCTGCACCCGCCATGACAGGACAATGACACAACACAAACACTGGATTAGCGGCTGGCATTATTCTCGTTTCTTAGTGTCAATAAATACCACAAAAAAAAAAAAACTATGTGGGACTTGGCGTCGATCAGTACTTTCTGTAGATTCTGTAGAACCTGGTTCACGTCGAAAATATAGTCGGAATTCCGTTCAAATAAAAGCTATAATCTTAAACACTCAAAGACATTTAACAATGTTAATTCCAATTTAAATAGATGGCTTTGGAATAAAACAAGCTCTGTTATCTGTTATTGTGTTTACTGCCGCAGAAGAGAAATGAATGTCTTGTTCATGTTTGACTGCGTCTTTCTGCGTCCATGAAAGCTACGTTAGGCTAACAGCCAGGCTAACATAGCCACGGTACTGGCAAAGTAACGATGCAAATGCCACTCAAAACTAATCAATAATCAATGGAAAACAACAGTTATTAGAACTAGAACTAGACTATAGTGATTAACTCTGCTGCTCAAAATCTGAAGTCTCATGATCTTGCTTTTATAATAAGAAGGATAATAAACTAACAAAGTGATTTACACAAAAGTAAATAACAAAAAAAGAAAATATCATATCATACATAAACACATACAATCTACCAACACATATTGATTATCGGTTGACAAAATGACTCATTGTTTTATTCTATTTGAGACAAGTAATGAATAAAAGTTTGGTGCTCTGTGTGTAGTTTAATTATGTATTTAAGGTAGGATAGTTTCAGCTGTTTACACAAAGACCATAAGTTCCTCCTCTTCTTCATCCTCTGCTCTACCTCTTTACCCGCCTTTCTCTCCCCCTTTTTTATTCTCATCATCGTCTACTTTTTCCTAATCTTTTCTCCGACAACCAGAGATTGAATATGAAGTAAAACAAGGTTTCATTTGTGTTCAATTTGAGCTTTTTTCAAGATAAGTTCATTTAAGTTTAAAGTTTGTTGATTTATAATGTTGAGCTAGCAGGTAATGCTGGCGAGTTACAGTTCCACATCAGACTGTGGAGGTCGGACAGTACGTTAAAGTAGTTTTTCCCCAAAGTCTCTGCTATATCCAATTCCACATTAGTGTTTTTAGACTGAATAACATTTACAAAGAAACTTCATCTGTTGGTTTTTGGTGTTTTTCATGAGATTGATTGGCAATTAGAAAAATATAGAAGATCGTAATGTATATTAATCCGCTTTAATGTGTTACCCAGCCATCAATTTTCTATTTAACAGCTATAATTGAAGTGAATTGATATTATTTTTTTGGTGAGACAGACAGAGACAGTAAGAGAAAGTTGAAATAAAATACGTAATGGCATTTCCAGACAAAAACATAGTTTTTTGGGGGGGGGTTTTATACGGGCCAATTCTATATAAAGGACCATATGAGTATCAAGTTTCAGCCCATTAACAAGTTTAAATCCTGCATCCCAGGATGCATTAAATCTTAAACCTAATGACATGTTTTGGAAAATGCCCAACAGAAATGGAAAGTAAATCTGATTACTCTTTTTTTGCGCTCAGTATTTCTGATCTGATAACATTGTCAGAGTCATCCTGTTTTGTTTTTGTTGCAGAGAAAGTCGCCTGTGAGAATGGAGCTGCATCTGTTCTGCATTAAGAGACATCAAAGCCTCCACTACGTCTTGGCAGCTGCCGCCCTCCGTATACACGCTCACAGTCCTTCACCTCGACTTGTTTTAAACATTTCTAAACAGGTATTCTGTATTTTCAGACATGTGCTGTATACAGGATTATACACATGATGTCCTGACTAACAAAATCATCTTTTATTTTCAACACAAACCTGCTGCTTTTGTTTTAATTTGAGGCACACATACATACTATTTATCCTGCTGGCTGTAAGGGTCTTTAAACGTTGCCGTAAAATAGAAATCCCCAATGATTAAAAAGTTAAGTCTCTTGTTTTTCCCCACACTCACATTGAATTCATTTAATTGTTCACGTCTGACTCAGATTTAGTTTTGTTTTACCCTGTGAGTCACATTACTGTAAATCTGCTGCTCTGTCTGCCAACAGACTTCCTGTAATGGGAAGTTTATAAATGCATGTTTGGCAGCGACCACTGATCCAACAGAGATTACGAACAAGGAGGGATTTCATCTGGCAGATCGCAGCGCATATTCATTATTTCATACGCTGGCAGACAAACAACCCAATTTCCGGTTGAGCTTCTGTTAAAAGCATTTGTAGTCTCTTTCAACACTTAGCACGAACCTATGTTTTATGTTTTTCTGAAAAGTGAAAGAAGTGGAGGTACTGTGACGAGAAAAAGTCTGGCAGTGAGAGGAGTTTGGGCCAAGAAACAGTCCGGCTCAACATGAGCTTTAGAGGTGCTGCTAGGCAGATTTTATTACCTTTTGGACAGAGCCAGGCTAGCTGTTTCCCCCTGCTTCAAGTCTTTATGCTAAGCTAAGCTAACATTTGTTTACCGTACAGACATGAGAATGGTATCGACCTTCTCATCTAACTCTCAGCAAGAAAGTGAAAAAGCATAAAGGACAATTCAGGTTTATTACAACTTGGGTTTCATTAGTTTTAACATTCCACATTCAGATTTTATAAACCACTTAGTTTGGAGGTAAAACTGGAAGTGAACGCACCCAAAATGTCGGTAATAATTCCTCATTGTACATAAAAACTGTGCACGTACAACTACAAGTATGGTGGGTCAAAGTTGTTCTGTAAACTGTGATGGAAGTTTGTAACAGACTTTTATAATTAGTTCTCCTTCATTTTCTCTTCCAAAAATACTTTTGGCTAATCAGAGTGCTCTTTACAAGCTGTCAGATTTTATGACATCTACGGTAGGTAATTAACTTAACTTAATTATAGACTACAGACATGATGGCCAAACCTTAAATTAATTAAATTTAAGATCCAAGGTGTAAAAAACTGAAATTATCCTTAAACTCCGATCATGGGTAAATGCTTAGCCCATTTTCCAAGCATTATTTGGCCTTAATAGCGTAATGCATGTTGTTCAGGGGTTACACGTTTCTGGTAAATAATTCTGTCTCTATTGATCCTCACCACACTCAGTTTAGCACATTGCTACCTAGTAAAAGTGAAACTGAGCGTAACTGTATTTGGTCCTTATTTCATAAAGAGATTACTTTTATTACGTTTTTAAAAAGTATCTATTATTCTTTTCTGCATTTTGATGCCACAATGTAGAACATGAAGTGGATTCACTGTTTACCTGGCTGCTGTAGGCACTGGCCTTCACCGCCCCGAAGATCAGCAGACATCCGATGATCTGAGGACACATCACATTAGTTCGTTTGTGCTTTATCAAAATTGAAGCAGGAGGCTGAAGTGTGCCACCAAAATACTGTTTAAAAATTCTTTAAAAAAAAGACAAAACTAAATTAGAGTCAACAAAACTAAAAGCGTAGACAATGTAGAAGGACAAATAACTAACTAGACATATTACTAAAAGGGAATTAAAAAAATTAGAACTACTTTAAAAACAAACATTCAAACATTAAGTTGTAAACTGTGTTGGACACCCCAGTGTCTCCATCTTTACCAACTCACGTTGCTTGGCAAAGCTTTTGTCAAACCCACATAACTTTATTTTAAATTCTAGCGAGGATCCTAAAGTTTCAGACAAAACCACATGAATCACATTTAATTTGTGGAAAATTTGGATAAAATGACTTTTAGAATATTTCCATTTGTTGACATGATTTAGCCATAAAAAAACATCACATACTGGTCTTGAATGTGTACACTCAGTGTAAATATTATACAAAAAACAGCTGGAACAAGCTGATACGTAATATAAATGATACTAACTTAAATGAAACTTAAAGCAGTGTTCCTGCGGGGCCCCCTAGGAGGGCGTAGAGCCAGTGCGAGGAGGACTGTCATGAGCAGGGAAATCTTTTTTTATTCTTCTACCTCCAAAGGGGGACATGACAGAAAAAAATTGAGCTTTCAAGGTACTTAAGAGGAAATTCAAGGGGAAAATCAATACTGATGACAAATTTATACAATTTCTAATTGTTTAAAGACACGAAACATTATACAATCATTAATAAACACATTTGATGATCTTATCATTACTTTGTGAAAAGGCAGTTAGAGCGTCTTTAGCTTAAGTAATGTGACGTAATTCTGAGCAAAACAGGATGTGTGGGCAGGGTTAAGTTACAAGAGGGAATAAAATCAAATCCTTGAAAAAAAAGTGGGCGTGGCGAGATATGTAGCTGTAGGACTGTTCATCTCCAGGAGGAAGAGGAAGATAAGAGTTTTAAATTAATTACACCTTAACTGCCCCCGAGTTCAAGATGAGTCATCAACAATATTTACATTTTCCAGGAAAAGAGGTAATTTGATATAAAAATACTCAGAAATCACACATATAGCAAGTTATGAGATAAATGAACAGTTAACACAGGGACACAAGATTATAATTTATAGTCTTTACTTTCAGAGTCACCAAAACCGTGAATATGTGTTTTTCACAACAGCAAAGTAATTTCTACTCATTACATTTGTACTTGTGCATGCAGGTGGTTTTATTTCATTTCTGCCATGAGACACTAGAGGGAGACAGAGCACCAGAGACTTTCTCTGTCACACCATCATATCAACTGAAGGCTGCTGAAAACGCTCACCAGCACTACAAACACCTCAAACTGGAAGCTTTTTTAACTTTAGAGACACCAAATGTGTGCAGATGTCTTTATTACATGCAAGTATCTAATCCAAATTAATCTAATCTAATTTTAGATGTTCTAATCTCAATGAGCAAACTTTATGAAACACAATATTTCAATCCAATTAATTTGTAAAAAATAAAAATAAATAAGAAAAATAAGCCAGTAACTGGAAACTGCGGAACAAAAAGTGCATCTGAAATGTTCCTCAAACTGTAAACAGCCTCTTCAGACTCCGCCCTTTTTAAATTGCCTTTCCTTCTTTTTTTTTCTTTCCATCAGCGCTGCGAGCTGAAAACAAGCCTCCACAGTGGCTGAAAGGAATGAAACCTCCATAATAGAGAAGAAAAAGGGGGTAAAAGGGGCAGACTGAAATATGAACCTGCTGCAGAAATCTCTGGCTTTCCCTCTCTGCCTTAATTTATATATTTTCTGTCTCCCTGTTACTGGAAGTGACCAAATCTATACGTCCTTATTGTTCTAAAAAACATGATGCTATACATCTTTTGTTTGATGTTTTATCACTTCACTTTTAATTTAATCAAACACCAGGATGTTATGTACTTATTTTAGGAGTTTTAACTTTATTGGTTAAATTAAAGTTTTAAAAGTATCTGTCTTTTCTCATTCCTGTAAGTAAATCTGCATCTTTTGTCTTCTTTTGAGCATATTAAACTTCTTTCCACCCTCTTTTTTCGTTTAGTAAAAGCTGAAAATCAAACAATTAGCCAAATGTTTACAATCTTTTTCATTTTTTTCACCTAGACCAAACCCCACTCTTTGTTTCTGAACATTTAAGATTAACTTTAATATGTTAAACAAGACCAAAAAACAGTCTTTTTTGCTGGATTTATCCCTCCAGTTTTCATCTCTTTTTTTATCTTTTGCCCCAAACACAAAACTAAAACATACATAAATAAAATCAGAACACATCAGAAAAGTGTTTCTACTTACTGCAAACAGGACATTGAAGAAGATAAAGAGGCATTTGAGGCATCCGTTAATTTTTCCCATCTTCAGTTCTTTTAGTGAATGGCTCTCAGAGATGAAGAAGTGAAGCTGTGTGTGCGTGTAACACAGTGTGTGATGATGTGCGGGAGTGTGTGCCCTGATAAACTGGCTGCAGAGTGAATGAGGAGTGAGAGGGTGAACATAGAGCTGCGACACAGATCTGCAGCCAGACACACGATTCACGACGGTGTCATGACGGTGACAAACTTTCATCCACAAGCTTGAAGAGCTTCACACAGAATTACGTACATTTTAAATTTAAATAAAAGTCGTTAAAGTATCTAAATTTAAAAGGGTTTTTTAAGTTTTGGGGATTCAGTTCAACACTTTTTTTATTATTTAAATTTTGTTTAATTAGGAATCTTTTATAAAAACACATACAATTAATTTACAATATCCACATGTAGAACAATAAGAAAAAGAGAAGCTAAAACAGTTACAGTCTTTATAAAAACATTTTGATTGTGGCGTTTGAATGTCTGATATGAAGGCAGAAGTTTCTACATTAAGCTTATCTTGTTAGTTATTCCACACCCAGGGTGTGTTGCCGAGTTCAGAACAAATTGAAGATTATTCATCCAGATGATCGAGTGTGGAAGCTATAAGAAACATGAGAAATTGTTTGACAGATGTGGACAGGAAGTTTCAGCATGGCTTTAAAAGATAAGGCTGCGATATTATTCATTTATTTTTCTCCCCTGAAAAAGCCAAAACCAACCATGTGTCAGTCCGTCTCTTTATACTTTCTGGTTCTTGCTGAAGACATACATTTTTACACTTATATAATTATAATTTGTTTTAAAGTAAAGGCTCAGTGAGCTGCTCACTGCAGTTTTTAATCAAACAGGAGGAAATAGTGCATTTGTTGGGGATTATTTTCAGCGGAGGATGAATCCACATTTGGTGCTCTAGTGAGTATTTGGGGTAGCAGGACGGTGTGTGTGGGACTGAGTCCAAATAAACTCCAGTGTGTGTGTTCATGGTGATGAAGGAACAACAGTGAGACTCACTGATGAGTTTTTAATAGTTTTTGGAGCAACAATGGAGCTCTGTGGCTCAGAGAAAGAAGATATCAGGCTGTGGGTTGAGGGGATTTTCTGATCTGCCACCTCTGGTTAAGTTAAAACTACTTTGTTAAGGTTGGGAAAAGATTGTGGTCATGATTAAAACACATCTTGTGGGACGTGTACCACAGTCCCAGGTGTCTTTAACCATTATTCACAGGACATCGCCCTGTGTAAACAAAGGATGTTTTGGAGACGAAAAAGTGTGTTTGCTGCTGGATGTTATATTTTGTACACCTGAGCTGCAGCGTCCAAATCCAGCGTTGAGAAAACTGAGAAAGCACCGCAGCAGCAGCAGCAGCAGCAGCAGCGGTGACAGGAAGTTATTTTACTGCTGTGAAATCTGCAACTGAAATCATCAAACTTTCTCGGCAACTCCTCTACAGCTTCCTCTTTAAGCCTGAACACATTCAGAGAGGCCCAGAGTTATATCGGTTACAGAAAAGATAAGACTTTTATTGATACCCCAGGGGGGAATTCACAAAGATAAAGGATTATTACGGGACAATATTTAAAGATTAAAGTTGAAAGTATTTGTAGTTTGTACGGTGTGTTGAGAGAGATGACCTTTTTTTTTTAAATCTTTGCACATTATGATCATTTGTGCGCACAAGCTCTGTAGTTTTGACAATGAGAATAAAGTTACAATAAAGTAAATTTATAACTTTTCAATAATCAGCTGTAGTAACAAATTAAACAACTTTTTTTCTCATGACTACCCGTTTTAAATATTGCTTATTTTTCTTTAAATCAATATTTAAGAATATGATGGGGCAATACTTAATGATTCTAGAATAAGTGCTATTATAATCAATATTCTGGGGTGGGGGTCACATATTCTGTGTGGAGCAGCACATAGGTTTGGTCCAGCCCTGTTCCAGGAGCAGTCTTTTTTTTTTTTTTTTTAAATGAATTTTTTGGTTTGTTTTTATTGACAAAAATTTTTTAGATAGTCTAACAAATGAGGGAAGCAGATGGAGAAATTTTAAAGCAAAATAAAGCAAAAACTGCTCTCCAAGTGAAAAAAAAAGGATCTCTATTAAGGAATAAAATAACACACACAACACAGAAAAGAAATCCAGGCAAACTTTTGATTTTAGAAGAAGTCTCCATGCCAGTGATGTTAACGCCCCTTTGTTGCCCCTTTGAGGGTCTCTTTGTCCTCTCTAACTGCTCTAGATCTATGAAGTGTTTACTATGGATCTGATGGAGGAGACCACACCCCCACACTCCCACCCCCCTGCGTGTGGGTGTGTGATAATGGCTCCATCCTTCTCGCTGACCCCTCGGAGCAAAAATGTGGAGGTCAAAGAGAAAAGAAAAACAATATGCTGCTTGTGCCTCCACGACGGCGCTCAGCGGGGCGGGGCGGGGCGGGAGGGTTTGGGGGTGCTTGGTCTAAAATTGCTGAAAATAGCTGCATCCAGGGTCGGATTTATAGAGTGTCTACTGCATAAATGTCAGATTCAAAGTAATCAGTAAAAAAGGAGGGAAAAGGGAAATGGCCACGCCCCTCGCACAGTCGAGGTGTCCCTGAACAAACACAGATGTTAATGAGAAAAAAAAACACCCAGTCAGAGGCTGCACAGCCAACTACTGACCTGCACCGCCTGCAAACAAAAGTCAAGACGTGGTGATGTGAGAAGTGGTGGCATGTGTCAGATCAAATGGTGTGAAGACATGAAGGTTAAGTTGGTCGAAAAGGGAAAGTTTTACATTTCAGCAACGTTTTTCTTTGGTTTTCAGTCACTGCATGTCTTAAAGAGAAAGTGAAATGAAAACATTTTCTACTCAGTTTTCTTATTTCATGCTAAATGTGTGCCCCAAAAAAATCATTTGAGGATTTTTATATCAAAATCCCTCTTTCCTCATTCCGTAAAAACTATTTTTTGATAATTCATCTTGAACTTTGATTTGAGGTGACTAGCCTAGCCTGCCCCACCCATCATATAAATCCACACTAAACGGACCGGAGCTGTGTTTGAAGTGTGCCCGTATACAGCTTTATCAGATACCTGCCAACCAATCGGGATCCGAGGCCTCTCCTCGGAGCTGGAAACTGAGCGGTCTGGAGTTTGTCTCCGTGCTCAGGAATGTGCAGGTCTGTGCTCGGCACCGTTAGAATTTACGAGACTTATTGTTAAAGTGTTTACAAGGGAAAAGCTACATTTCGGTCTCACTGATACCCGCCGACTCCACAGTTTAACAGGATGGAGCAGACCACAGCGAGGGCGGTGGGGGGGGCATAGAAAGTCCTCTGGGCTGCTTTTTAATGGTTGGAAAAACAATCAAGACGATCAGAGCAGAGAAAAATGGTGACGCAGTCAATTCACAGAATAACTATACTTTGTCAAGGTCCGCCAAGTCAAGTAGGCTGTGTTTTGTGGTTTCCTGTTTTATTTTGGTAGTCTTGTGTGTCATTCCCCATGTCCTGTCAAGTTTCCCGCCTGTGTGATTGTCTAATGTGTTTCGCCTGTGTCTTGTTGTCCCCTCCCCCTCAGTGTATTTAAGGTGTGTGTTCCCTTCCTTCTGTGCCAGATTGTCTCATCTTCGTGTGAGCATTCCAGCGTTTTCTTTGTGTATGTTTCCCGTGTTTTTGAGACCCTCGTTTGTGTTTTTTGGACTTGAGTATTTCGCCTTGTGTTTTTGGATACCTCTGCTTGATTGGACTGATTACCCGTGTACCGAACTCTGTTCATTAAAGTATCTGGACTTTTCCTCTGTGTTTGTGTCTGCATTGTGGGTCCTCCATCTTGTGAGCCTGACATACTTTTATTGACATTAAAGAAACGTTAAGTTAACCGCTGCTAGCTGCTTCCGTGTCGATTGAAAATGACATTGAAAGAATCAGACACATCACTACTGACTGGTTTTGGGTGTATGGAGTCATAGGAGTGCCATAAGAAAAAAAAAATCTGTTAAAGAATAAGAAAATAAATGAGGAAATATAAAGACGAATAAATAAAATAATAAATAAGTAAATAAAAAAGTGGAAATATAAAGAGAAATAAATAAAAGAATAATTAAATGTGGAAATATAAAGACAAATAGTAAAATATAAAAGAATGATAACCTAGAGTTACTATTATTACTTATTATGAATCTCAATTGTTTCATTAATAGAATGCCCTGGTTTCAGTAGTGAAAGTCCTGTTCATTTTCTGCACAGACAGACCTATAATATCGTTAAATGATCCAGAAGACTCCTGTGTTTCTATGTTGATCATCATTAAGAATATCTTTTTTTTTTTTTTTTTTTTTTTAAGTGAAATGGACATTTAAAGTGGAACCAGCTCTATTTGAAAATATCTAAGAGTAAGTAGTATCTGTACCAGCCAAGGCCAGATTAGAACTTGACAGCAGGTCTTAAGCTACAACTCTTAAATTTCAGGGGTTTTCCTTCAACGTATGTGTTGTGAAAGTTGTTCTAGTTTGTCTTTACTGCTCGCATGCTAATTTGAACAGTTCTGGGGTGGGCCTCTCTCGTTCAATAATGTTTAAATAAACAGAGACATAAAACTCCCCAAAATTACACCCAGCATTTTTTGTATATTTGGAAATTTGGGGATCTCCAATTGAATTTAAAAGAAAGCGTTTGTCAGCATTTAAAATGACCTTTTATTCAAAACCCAGACGTTTACAGTAGAAACTGATGCAAAAGATTTCTCACAGGTTGTTTAGTATGGTGGGGGGTGTTTTTGTTTCTGTGGGTTTCATACTCATTTCTGAGGAAACCAAATGGAAAGAGCAGAACCCTCAACCTGGAACAGAAAGTGACAGCTGCTGCAGTTTGACCACAGGGCTTTTGTACCCATCACTGGGACTCAGACATGTCTTGGTCTACTAGATTCGGCGACTCTGACTTGTTGCAGAAGGTTTTTAGTAGGTTTTGTGACTTTGACTTGTTACAGTTATGTGGGCATTGTGACTTTGAGTCTCTTGTCTGCCATGTGGGCTTTGTGATACAAACTTGTTTTGGCCTGGGAGGTTCTATGTCGTACGTGCTCCGCCCTCTAACGGGCTTCGCTATTGGTTCATCCCCTCGAGGCTCCGCCTCGGCACCCGAGTCAAAGTTCATGTACTCACCCATCCAATCAGGAGGTAGTCCCCTTCCCTACAAAACCCCAGTACGCGCATTGCTCGTTTCCCTTTTTCAACTCAGCAACCTGTGATCTAGTTCAGCGAAAAATTGTCACCATCCGGTGTCGCATCTAGTAGGAATTTTGCGCTTGGAGATGGCCAGCAAGCCTTGTGTGCCTCACTGATGTCAATGGCGGACCAGCACGGTCAGAGGCATCAGAGTGAGGCCGGCACCTGCCTCGACTATCTCACGCTCCCCCCGGAGGAGCGTGAGCGTCAGGCACGGTTGCCGAGGCTGGTCGCTCCCTCCACGCTGGCCGGCGCTGAGGGTGCAGAGGGTGGCGGCTTGGCGCAGGGCGTAGACCGCCTTGACAGAACCATGACTTTTCTGGTTTAGCAAGGCGGCTATAGTGTGTTTGTGTCTCTGGCGTGCGAGTCGCCGCCGCTCCGATCGGCACACTACCCGAGCAGGACGTGTGTTGGAGAGCGGCGCCGCTGTTATATTATAACCGCGTCTCTGAATGTTTTCTTACCTGCACTTCACATTCTGAAACACAGGTTGGTTCAGTTGTTAGCGCTGTTGGCCGTGATCTTCAGCCATTAGCAGGACTGCTAATACGTTGTTTGTGTCGCTGCCGTTCTGATCGGCACATCACCCAGGAAGGAGTGTGCCGGAGAACGGCGGTGCTTACATCCGAGCATCCGCGGCTGACGCCGCCCCGACCCATGGTGGCGAGAAGCTGTCATCGCGGGTGCATAAACTTCACACAGTCTTTTCACCACGGCTTCACAAGCAAGCCTCGAAACTCCAGTAGCATGGCTTGCGCGGCTAGCGGTGCTGGCTGCTGCCATTTCTGGCTCTGACCCCAGAGGCCGTCAGAGGTGAGTGCAGTCGTTCATGAACCGCACGCTAGATGGCGGTCATAACACTGCAGCAGCAGAGTGCGGTGCCAGAGGAGTCATCCCTCAGGTGAGTACTGTTTCACCTGGTGAGCTCTACGGTCCACAGCGGAGCTCGGTGCTTCACTTGGCCTTGATGTTCACTTTGCCCTGTCGTCCTCGGCGATCGGTTCGCCGGGGGACGAAGAGAGGGAGGCAGCGACTTTGTTTGGGGTTCCCGCGGGTTCATAGCGGTCTCAAGTTCAGCCGCGTAACTCCGCTAGCATGGTTAGTGCGGCTAGCGGTGTTAGTCACTGCCATTTGGCTCCGACCCTGCCGCATTGACTGATGAGGGCGTAATGGTGTATGGTCTCTGAGAGATTTTCTTCTAGCGCTTCCCTGCCTGTGGCACTGCCCGGGTCAGAGGTTAGTGCGGCTAGCCGTGAGTTCACAACCATTAGCAAGCAGGCTAATAAGTTGTTTATGGGTCACTGGTTTGCTAGTCGCCGTCGATCTCTTCGGCAGACTAGGGCGTAGGCCAGAGATCGACGCCACGCATGTGGTAGCGCCGGCGGGTGATGGAGTTTCAACCCACGGTGGTGAAACGGCGTCATCAGCAGTGCAGGGTATTCACACGTCGGGGGTCCCGCGGGTTCATATGCGGTCTCAAGTAGAGCCGCGTAACTCCGCGAGCATGGTTAGCGCAGCTAGCGGTGCTGGTCGCCGCCATTTTGGCTTTGACCCCTCTGCTTTGACCGATGACGTCAGAGGTGAGCGCCGTGTGCGGTCAGGTAGGAACCAGACGCAGAATGGCGGTCGTAACGTTGCGGCAGCAGAGTACGAGGCTGACGTTCCTCATGTGGGTACTGTCTCTTTGTTAGAAGGAACCAGTGAACATCATGACCCACGGCGAAGTGCGGTGGCTTCGTCCGGTCTTGATGTGGATGGTTCGCCGGTGGAGGGTGCACGAGAGGCAGCTATTTCGTTGTTGGCTTTAGCTGCGTCACGGCCCTTTCTGGCAGGGCCCCCCGTCCGTCCTTCCCCAAGGTGGGAGGGTCGGTGTGGGTGGGCCCGTTCTACTGCTTCTCGCCGAGCCCGTTGCACTCCCGCTCACGGACCGTTACTCTATGTGGGTGCGGCTGTGCAGCCCTCTCTCTGCATGGATGGACAGAACGCTGCGGAGGGGTTACGCATTGCAGTTTTGCCGCACACCCCGGGCGTTCGGCGGCATCTTGCGAACATCGCTTGCCGACCCAGCAGAGACGGCAGTATTAAGGGACGCAGTAGCCGCGCTTCTTCGGAAGGGGGCAGTTACCATGGTTCCCGATTCAGAAGCACGGAGCGGGTTTTTCTCCTCGTATTTTCTGGTACCCAAGAAATCGGGGGGGGGCTGCGGCCGATTTTGGATCTGCACAAGTTGAACAGGTTCATTGCGCGCAGGCCTTTTCGCATGTTGACGGTCAGGCAGCTTATGGAATGCATTCGGCCAGGCGACTGGATGACATCCTTAGATCTGACCGACGCATACTTCCATGTCCTCATCCTACAGCGTCACAGGAAGTACCTGCGCTTCGTGATGGAGGGTCAGTGTTATCAGTTCGGTCGTCTTCCGTTCGGATACTCCGTCTCCCCGCGCACGTTCTCCAAGTGTGTGGAGATGGCGTTGGTACCGCTCAGAAAAAAGGGGGTGAGAATCCTGAATTACATAGACGATTGGCTGATTCTCGCCGCCTCCAGACAGGAGGCCGAGGCCCATACAGCGCTGGTCATTCAGCACATCACGCAGTTGGGCTTCGCTGTCAACCCCAGCAAGAGTCTTCTGCGGCCGAGTCAGCAGGCAGCGTATCTGGGGCTTATACTCGACTCCCGCGCCATGACGGCACGGCTGTCGGAAGCGCGTGTGACAGCAATTTTGCAACTGGCCCGCCGAGTGAGGGGCTTGGCGCTAGTCCCAGCGGGCAGTGTCATGTCGCTCCTCGGTATGATGTCGGCAGCCCATCCGGTAATGCGTCTGGGCATGTTGCATATGAGGAACCTGCAGCGCTGGTTTCTTCGGCTTCGGTTGCACCCACGTCGCGACAAGTGCCGCGAGCTTCATGTCCCGGGGGTGGCACGGAGGGATGTCATATTCTGGGACTCGCCCGCTCGTCTTCGCCAGGGCGTCTCATTACGTGCAGGTGTTTACAGACGCCTCTCTGGCAGGTTGGGGCGGGACCTTCAACCAGGCCAGTGTGGGGGGCATGTGGCAGAACTCCTCCCGGCACATCAACTTGCTGGAGTTAACAGCAGTACAGAAGGTGCTGCACCACTTCGCCCCTCAGCTCAGGGGGAAGAATGTCATGATACGGTCAGACAATACCACGGCTGTGGCCTACCTGAACAGGCAAGGGGGGGTTCGATCGCCAGCACTACACAGACTTGCGGTGTCGATTTTGACCTGAGCGGATCGCCACTTATCGTCCCTGAGGGCTCGCTACGTTCCAGCTTCCCTCAACACGGGGGCAGAACATGGCAGCTCTGGTCTGGCAGTGGTTCGGACTACCGGTGGCCGACCTTTTTTGCGGCCAGAGAGAACGCTCTGTGTCCGTTATGGTTCTCTCTGAGGCCGACGGACGCTCCCCCACTGGGGGTGGATGCTTTGGCTCATCCACATTGGCCTCACGGTCTGCTGTATGCTTTCCCGCCATTGAGGCTGATGATGCAGTTGCTCCACAGGATCCAGATGCAGCACTTGGTCGTGATAGTAGTGGCGCCGGACAGTCCCGGGGCCAGGTGGTTTCCGGCTCTGGTCCGGTCTGCATCTATGTTGAGCGCACTGCGGGTTTTCGGCGATCTGATCAATTGTTTGTCTGCTATGGTAGTCGGGCTCAGGGGGCTCCACTGTCTTCGCAGCGACTAGCCCATTGGATTTGCGCGGCTATCCGGGGGGCCTATGAGGCGATGAGGCGCGTCCCCCCGGTGGGGCTAGGGCACATTCTACGAGGAGCATCACTGCTTCAGTGGCCCTTTTTCAGGGGTGTGTCGGTGGCTGACATCTGCTTGGCCGCCTCCTGGTCTTCGGCTTCTACTTTTGTGCAGTCCTGTCTAGGGATGTGACTGCTGGCTCTGTGTCACATGCTGTGTTGGGTGCACGGGTGACGGAACCTTCAGCTACTCTAGATGAAGGTTCAGCGTGACATGCCTGATCAGCGGCTGTCATCGCAGCCTGACACAAGTCTCCCCGGTGGGTGGCACTCAACCGGGGAACTACTGTGTACAGGGATAGTGGCTCTTAGTGGGTTCGGCCCAGCTGGGAGTACATCTCATCCCTACGGCCTTCGCCTCGGTTTTAACCAATAGCGAAGCCCGTTAGAGGGCGGAGCACGTACGACATAGAAATAAAAAGGTTACCTGGTGTAGCCCCAGTTCTATGAGTACGTGCGAGGCCCTCTAACTACCAACCCAGCTGGCCCTGGTGGCGGTTGCTGAGTTTTCAAGGGAAACGAGCAATGCGCGTACTGGGGTTTTGTAGGGAAGGGGACTACCTCCTGATTGGATGGTGAGTACATGAACTTTGACTCAGGTGCCGAGGCGGAGCCTCGAGGGGATGAACCAATAGCGAAGCCCGTTAGAGGGCCTCGCACGTACTCATAGAACTGGGGTTACACCAGGTAACCTTTATTTTTGTGACTTGGTTTTGTCATGTTGGCTTTGTTACTCAGACTTGTCTTGGTCTACTAGATTCAGTGACTTCGACTTGTTGCAGAAGGTTTTTAGTAGGTTTTGCTACTCAGACTTGTCTTGGTCTTGTAGATTTCTTGGTTATTTAGGCTCTGATTTAGGCATTTGAGACTCTGACTTGTCACAGTTGGGCAGGCTTTGTAACTCAACCTTTTATTGATCTTGTAGGCAGTAGGCGATTTGAGAAGGGATACCATCACCCTTGTTAACCTGCCATTCCTCCTCTCCATCCCCTAGCAGCAGAGAGTGCAGGGCAGACGGGCTGTTTAGTTGAATATGACTCATCGATCCTTTATCTGACTGAGGTTTGTGCAAGTCAGAATCTGAAATATCAGCAGCCTATCTTTGCTGTGTATTGATAAATCTATGGCGCTGTTCATGGTGCTGAAGTAGCAGATGGATTTGTATTTGCGCTGTCATCTTGGATCTATGTTTTCTAAACTTCATACTATAAATTCTGTACTATACTGTAGCCTATATACTCTACAGAGCAGTGTCACATAACAGACACACTGCTGCCTGTAGTATTCCTTGTTATGGTGAGTCATCTAGGCAGCAGGGAAAAGGACCCAAATGCAGGTCCAGCAGTTGAAAAAGGGTTTTATTAACTGACCAAAAACACTTACAAAACAGGCAGCACAGACATCAGGAACTTAGGAAATCACATGCAAAGGACTCAGGACCAACAACCCAAACAATGAACCAACACTGAACAAAGGAAAGGGGCCGGTATAAATAGGGCAAAACTAAACGAGGGAATCAGGGGCAGGTGAGTAAAGAAACAGGTGAACCTAATCAAAACTGGCAGGAACAGAACAAAGACAGGAAGTAAATCAAAACCATGAATGAAGAACAGACCTTCAAAATAAAACAGGAAATAACACACAAGTCCACACCAGAGTCCTTGGGATCATGACATTCCTATAATACAGTGCATCCGGAAAGTATTCACAGCGCTTCACTTTTTCCACATTTTGTTATGTTACAGCCTTATTCCAAAATGGAATAAATTCATTTGTCCTCAAAATTCTACACACACACACACACACACACACACACACACACAACCCCATAATGACAACGTGAAAAAAGTTTGAGATTTTTGCAAATTTATTAAAAATAACTAAGAAATCACATGTACATAAGTATTCACAGCCTTTGCTCAATACTTTGTTGATGCACCTTTGACAGCAATTACAGCCTCAAGTCTTTTTGAATATGATGCCACAAGCTTGGCACACCTATCTTTGGGCAGTTTCGCCCATTCCTCTTTGCAGCACCTCTCAAGCTCCATCAGGTTGGATGGGAAGCATCGGTGCACAGCCATTTTCAGATCTCTCCAGAGATGTTCAATCGGATTCAAGTCTGGGCTCTGGCTGGGCCACTCAAGGACATTCACAGAGTTGTCCTGAAGCCACTCCTTTGATATCTTGGCTGTGTGTTTAGGGTGGTTGTCCTGCTGAAAGATGAACCGTCGCCCCAGTCTGAGGTCAAGAGCCCTGTGGAGCAGGTTTTCATCCAGGATGTCTCTGTACATTGCTGCATTCATCTTTCCCTCTATCCTGACTAGTCTCCCAGTTCCTGCCGCTGAAAAACATCCCGACAGCATGATGCTGCCACCACCATGCTTCACTGTAGGGATGGTATTGGCCTGGTGATGAGCGGTGCCTGGTTTCCTCCAAACATGACGCCTGGCATTCACGCCAAAGAGTTCAATCTTTGTCTCAGACCAGAGAATTTTGTTTCTCATCTGAGAGTCCTTCAGGTGCATTTTGGCAAACTCCAGACAGGCTGCCATGTGCTTTTTACTAAGGAGTGGCTTCGTCTGGCCACTCTACCATACAGGCCTGATTGGTGGATTGCTGCAGAGATGGTTGTCCTTCTGGAAGGTTCTCCTCTCTCCACAGAGGAATGCTGTAGCTCTGACAGAGTGACCATCGGGTTCTTGGTCACCTCCCTGACTAGGGCCCTTCTCCCCCGATCACTCAGTTTAGACGGCCGGCCAGCTCTAGGAAGAGTCCTGGTGGTTACGAACTTCTTCCATTTATGGATGATGAAGGATACTGTGCTCATTGGGACCTTTAAAGCAGCAGATATTTTTCTGTACCCTTCCCCAGATTTGTGCCTTAAGACAATCCTGTCTCGGAGGTCTACAGACAATTCCTTTGACTTCATGCTTGGTTTGTGCTCTGACATGCACTGTCAAGTGTGGGACCTTATATAGACAGGTGTGTGCCTTTCCAAATCATGTCCAATCAACTGAATTTACCACAGGTGGACTCCAATTAATCTGTAGGAACATCGTAAGGATGATCAGTGGAAACAGGATGCACCTGAGCTCAATTTTGAGCTTCATGGCAAAGGCTGTGAATACTTATGTACATGTGATTTCTTAGTTTTTTATTTTTAATAAATTTGCAAAAATCTCAAAAAAACTTTTTTCACATTGTCATTATAGGGTATCGTGTGTAGAATTTTGAGGACAAAATTTATTCCATTTTGGAATAAGGCTGTAACATAACAAAATGTGGAAAAAGTGAAGCGCTGTGAATACTTTCCGGATGCACTGTATTTCTAGGATCATTCAGTAGCGTCTGTGCTGCTGAAAATACAGACCAAGCCACCTCTACGTGACTACAGATATGGTTTTTACTATAGATGTTTGGTGTAACCTGGGAGTGGAGCAGGTCATGTGACTGAGGAAACTGACTGCACCGCACACGGCAGCTACAGTTAGATAATTCGAGGTAAAGTTTATACCGTCAAAACTATGGTGTGTTTTGAAAAATAAGCAGGTGGGTGCTCTCATTGGGCCACCCTTCCTGCTAAAAATTAACAAATCACAGCCTGCTTGTAGGTGTTGTGACTTGGACTTGGTCTTGATCATGTCTGCCACAAAGGTTTTGTCACTTAGCCTCGTCTCTGTCACGTAAACTTTGTAAAACAGACTTGTCTCGGTGTACTAGGCCTTGTGACTTGAACTTGTCACGGTCATGTTGGTTTTCTGATTTGAGTTTCACATCGGACTTCTCTTGGTCATGTAGGCTCTGACTCAGACTCGTCTTGGTCTGGTAGGTTTTGTGACTCGTATTTGTCTCACTGATGTAGAATTCTTGACTCTGAATGTTCATTTTGTCATGCTAGCAAGAAAAAACCCCACCTTCCCTAATAGAGAATAGGTAGGTATCTGGAAGTGAGCCGGGACTCTTTTGGCATATGTTAAGGAACGAGCAGCAAGACTGTGAGTGTGGCCACCACAGTATGTATTTTGGGAATCATTTCTTGACAATGTTCAAGTGGAGTTAAGTATTTGGGAATGCTGCTCTGGTGACAGACAGGAGTTCAACACAGATAAAGAGGCCAGCTTTCCAGATATAGTCCACCTTTATCACGCCATAAATAGACCCGGACGCTCCACCAACACTGCTGCATCTGCAGAAGCTTCCAACTTCTCATTTTCAAACTGTCAACTGTCTTTCTGGAAAAGGGTTCATATATTAACGTCTGAAATCAAAAGGGTTCATCCTCTGCAGGGCATCAATGTGGACAGAATATTTCATTGCAGTCTGCACATTAGATGTTGATATTTCCTGGATATTTGTCCTGATGATGGGGCTAGAGGAAAGGTCAGACAAGCAAAGCTCATTAGCAGTGGTTTACAGGAGCTTTATCTGGTCACCAAAATCTTTAGTATTGATCCTCTGAGGACCATGAATATCCACAGCAAATGTCATGGCCTTTTGCCCAAGTTCATAAGTTATCTTGTGATAATTTCATAATTTGGATGATGCTGAAGAAAGGCTCACTGTGTTCAAAGCAACGAAGTGCAACAATAACAGGACAAAACACATTAGCAGTGGTTTACAAGGGTTTCAATGTTGATAGGACATAATGGAGTCAATGAGGAGGCAGACAAGAAGAGCCGCAGACTAAGAGGAGTAACCACTTTACAGGAAGACTCCCCGCTGACCTCCCGCTACACTCACTAGCTCTCAGAGAGGAACACAACTACGTTAGGCATGTTGAAGGAGTGACCATCGAGATGGGTTTATGACAGGAGATTCAAACTTCTTCTCAGACAGGGCCAAGAATTTAAAATGATAAAACAATGATGACGCAGAAATTGTTTATTCGGATGGTCTTGAACTACCCTTCAGTCTTTCCTTAAGTATCCGACATACACTCACTCTTTTCTGGCTCTTGCCGTTTAATTTGGTGCGGAAATTCCCACGAACCTCAGCAAATAGAGAAATGTCAGGTTGCCTTGTTATGTGAGTATAGAGAACTTTTTTTTATTTTTTTTATTTTGAAGTATATTTACTGTGGGGAGTTGAAAATAGACTACGCAGATATTATGACATATTTCAATTTTATGTTTTTCCTGCTATTGGCAGGACTGAATGCTGACAATGTTAGTCTATCAGTTTGGTCCAGAACAAGATGTGATAACCGCTGATAGTTTGCCAGGAAATATGCTGTGAATTTATGTATTTAGATATTCTTGGTACAGTATGAAGGAATGGATAATGTGTCTTGATATCTAATTGTTTAAAAGATAAGGCTATATTTTGTTATTGTCAACAAATCCCATTAAAAGGCCAAAACCAACAATGTGTTTGTTTGTCTCTGAACATTTTCTGACTTCCTGTCTGTGGCTCTCAGCTCCGAGCCCATTGGTTCCTACTGAAGACGTAAATCTTTAAATCTATATAGTTTTTTTAATTTCCTAAAACAGCTGCTCACTGTACATTTTAAGCAAACAAACTGGAGGAAATAGTGAATTGCTGGGGACTATTTTCAGCGGCGGATTAATCCACATGTGGCGGTCTTGTGAGTATTTGGGGCAGCATCATTAATAACATGTTAAATAAAACACCACAAAGTAAGTACATGTTAAGTCTGTATATATTTAAGATATTCTCTTTTCAGTTTTGCAGTTTTGAGTCAGCAGCAGCTCGTTGCAGGTTTAAATATTCTGCGTCAAATGGATCATATCATTTATCCTGCTGTCATATTATTTCCACACAAGTTTCAGATTTAACTATAGAAAAAATGTACTTCTGTGCTGTCAGTTTATTCTAAACACTGAGATATTTCAGTCTGGACCAAAGAGGAGGACAGACGGACCAACACTGCATCCCTACAGCAGCATGGCTAGGAATCGTAGCACCATATCTTTCTGAATCCTCTTTTTTTTTATGTGACTGTTTTTGTATATTTAATACATGATTTCCAGTTCTAAGTGAATCTTACAGTGCATTGAGACGATTCAGTCTGTGGCTCAGAGTTTGTTTTATTGTGTTTTTAAGGGGAGTTGTTGTGTAAGTGTGTTAACATCCTCTCTCAGCCTGACCTGCAGATGAGTTGTTTACTGCTCCTCTGCTTTACATGTCCGCCTGCATCCACTCACGCAGAGTTTAATTTCATCATTAGCATGCCTACTGTTCATTACAGGGAAGCACACTAATAGGAAAAGCATGAATGTAGACGCTCCCACACAGGTGTACTGCAGGATATAATTAAGCAGTTAACATCCTATAATGATGTGTCTCGTATAAAAATGAATCACCACCTTCACCATCAAAACACGACATGAGGGAAGATCTGGAGGCTTGTGATGGAACAACAATCAGTAAAAATTGAACAGGTAAAACAGTTTTGGAGCTCACTGCCACTGACATGAATGACTTAATGTTTCTTCCCTTTACCTTTTTTATTTTTACACAAAGTTTGTCTATTCATTTAAAGCAAGTCTTTGCAAGTGTAAATTACAGTATGTCGACCTTTACACATCGGAGGCGTTTTTTTTCCGTGCGATTAATTAATTCGCACGTCAATATATTTTTTAAAACTTGTTTTTGGAACAAGGTCGATCTTTTCTGAGTTTTCGCACGCTGAATAAAGGCATCAACCAATCATGTTGTGCGGAACAGACGCCACGTCACAACTCCGAACCTGATGATTGTTTGTTTGTGTGTTTGTGAACTCAAGGACAACATGTGGAGCAGCAGGATAGTGAGGAGATTAGTTTACTTTGGATGTAGTAGAGTATGTGTGTTGTTTATTTGTTACGTCCCTGGTGTGTAAAGGCCTTGAAAAATGCTATTAATATTATTGTTTGTTCAATATTTATGTTTCTTAGTGTCCTTTAACGAACCCCATTTCCCATAAGCCCACAGACCTTCGCGACCACAAAGTAATTATTGTTTCATTTTGTTAAAATCACGAAGGTTTTAACTCCTTATAGCAGCAGCTGTAGTGCAGGCGACTTACAGAGGCTAGACAGGAAGTGATGTCATGACTTCGGCTCTCTGTATGAGGTATGTATATATCGGGAACTGAACTAACTAAACTTTGTGTTTAAAGATAAAACTTGTGCACATATTGAGGCTCCATCCACATTACTACATTTTTGTTTTAAAATAAAAACGATCTCCGTCCACACGAGCGTTTTATCACCGTTTCAGAAATAATCTCTGTCCATACTACACACCTGAAAACGAATATCACATGACCATTCACGTGCACTGGGCATTTGAAGCAGATTGTTGGTTGGTTAGTTAGCTGCAGGAAATACTACGAACGAAGAACAGCGATGGAGAAAAGTCAGAGCAGAGATTTCTCTGTTGGACCGACGACCAGGTGGAACTGTTACTGAAAGGAAGTGTTGTCTGCGTCATCGTTTTAAAACGTCTGTTTCCGCACGTCCTCACTAAAACACAACCCAGAGTTTTCAAACTAAAACGGGGTCAGCAGCGTTTTAAAAGGTCTCCGTTTTAGGGGTTATAGTGTGGGTGCTAGGTGTAAACACAGCAGAAGTTATGTGTTTTAAAACAAAAAGGTAGTGGTGTGGATGGAGCCTCAGTCTTTGCAAGTGTTTTGCACATTGTGAAACTCTGCCGAAGCCGTCGTAAAATAGTGTAATTTCCTGTCAGCTCTGTAGGAGCTCAGTGTGTAACACAGCGCTGCTCTCCATCTCCATCCAGATGTTTCAGAAACATCAGAGTGACTTATGTGAATGTTGTGAAGATGGAGTAAGAAGGTGACATCAGTAGACGTCCAGTAAGTCTTTAACTCTGGTCTGTTGTGACATTTCACACCTCTGGTGTGGCATTTCTGTAGCTGCACTGAATGGATGAGTCGTCTCTGGCCTCATTGTGTGCTGGGATAAGTGTTATTGATTTGATTTTTGTTAGTTTTAGGCAACATTTAGCAGGACTGTGGGCGTAATGTCCACTATGAACAGTGGGGACATGTCCTACGTTGACAATTTAAGACCAGTGTAAGACAGAGGCTCTCAAAAAAAGGTTAACAGTTGAAGAAGTGCTGCTGTAGCTGACAAACAGAGTCAGAGAGAGTGATGAGTGTGACTGAAGGAGCAGCTCTGACGTCTTCAAACAGTGTTTACAGAGTTTCATCTGTTGAACAGGCTGTAAACAGTAGCCAGAATGCAGCATGCAAAGAAACCATTAAAAGAAGTCCAGTCAGTTCATTATAAACAAGCTGCACAGACAACAAACATATGCTGTGTCTCAATTCAGATACTTCTGTTAGTACACTTCCAAGTAGTACTCTGTGTACACTGTGTACTTACTTGTGTAGTGTGTGTATTTTGACAGGGTAGTTCAATTCAATTCAGTTTTATTTATATAGCGCCATATCATAACAAAGTTATCTCAGGGCACTTTTTCGAATAGAGCAGGTCTAGACCGACTCTTTATATTTACAGAGACCCAACAGTTCCCACCATGAGCAAGCACTATGCGACAGTGGCAAGGAAAAACTCCCTTTTAACAGGTAGAAACCTCGAGCAGAACCAGACTCAAGGTGGGCGGTCATCTGCCTCGACCGGTTGGGTTGAAGGGGGAGGGGGGAGCGGGAGAGAGAGAGCATGAGGAAAGAGAACATACAGCAGCACAGTACAGTTCCACATAGAGATGTAAAGCAGTAGTTGTGGTGATGGTATTGATGTTAACACCAACAGAAATAATACTAAGAGCAACATTATAATAGTAATACTAATAATAAGAGCAGTAACAGCAACAGCAGCAGCGGGTGCAGAGCAGGAACACGGGGGCAGCAGGCAGCAGCAACCACAGACCCAGACTCTACAGCTCCAGAGGCAGAAACACCTGCAGAAAGCAACAGAAAGAGAGAGAGAGAGAGAGAGAGAGGAGAGAAAGCACACAACTACGGGAAGACGTTGAATTAGTAACAAGCATTGATGGGATATGAGGGCGTACAGATGGAGAGGAAGAGGAGGAGAGAGGAGCTCAGTGCATCATAGGAAGTCCCCCGGCAGTCTAGGCCTATAGCAGCATAACTAAGGGGGGGCTCAGGGGTCACCTGAGTCAGCCCTACTATAAGCTTTATCAAAGAGGAAAGTCTTAAGCCTACTCTTAAATGTGAGGAGGGGGTCCGCCTCCCGTACACAAACTGGGATCTGGTTCCACAGGAGAGGAGCTTGATAGCTGAAGGCTCTGGCTCCCATTCTACTTTTAGAGACTCTAGGAACCACAAGGAACCCTGCATTCTGGGAGCGCAGTAGTGTTGTCTCAAATCGAATGTGGCCTTTGTGCACATAATGAAATTCTTTTTAATGGTGAATTGCAGCCGGGGGCGGAGCCTTATCGCCAAGTTTTGACTGCCACAAAATACGTGCCGGCTTGTTCGCTCGCTTGACTTCAATTTCATTTTATTAAAAATGAATTAAAAGTCAACTGAAGAATAAGTGAAAGTAAAACCTCAAAAGGTCACAGAAGATAGGTTTCATTTTAATGCTGTGTAACTTTTTACTTTCATTTTACCCACAAATAAAAGCCAGCATCTGTTCACCACAAGCTGTTCTGTGAACAAACGGTTCACAATGGAAACCACAAAAATAAAAACGTTTGGTCCTCTGCAGAGGAAATCTTCATCATTTGATGTTGAGCACCTGAACAGCTTTAAAATCAAAATGTTTTTTTTTTCCTACAAATTATTTTAAAGCTTTATTTAATCAGTAAGAAATTGGGAATGACATTTGTAAAGAACTATATCTAGACAGAGATTTGAGCCTTTGATGATTATGCAGTAAAAAAATACAAGTTAGACAAGTTACAACAGAGAAATCACTAAACCTCCTCAAGGGACTGTGTGAAAATGTTTAGAGGGGAAAGGGGGGCAAATAAAGAGAGGAAGGGAGGATCTTTTATTTTCTTTTACCCCAGATTCATATTTTATTTCAGCCTTCGCTTTTGAGATTTACTATATTTTAAAAGAAATCAAGCAAGATCGTGCGTGTCATGGATCATGAAGGTGCATTTTGACATATGCATATGACAGTGGTGGAAGAAATAATCTTAATCTTGTACTTAAATTCACCAATAGGCTATGACACTGTAAAATACTCCATTACAAGTAAAAGCCCTGCAATCAAAATCAAGTATTAACAGCAAAATGTACTTAAAGTATAAAAATACTCATTCTAGCTAGTTTGAACTACTTTATATACAGTTAGGTAGTTTAGTCCAGTGGTTCCCAATGTAGGGGTCGGGACCCCCCAAAGGGTCATGAGATGATTAACGGCAGAGGAAAGAAGACAAAAAGTTCTGCTACACAAATTTTGATTCATTTTTCAGACTTTTCTAGTAACTATAAATGTAATAAATGTAGTGGAGTTAAACATAGCAAAAATTGGAAATAGTCAAGTAAAGTATAAATACCTCAAAATTGTACTTGAGTTCAGTACTTGATTTAATGTTATAAATGATTAAATGTGTTATTTTCTACCACTGGCAGAGGACAGAGAACAGTCCATGTAGCTAATACAACCAACATGTCAGTTTTAAGCAACATCATTTTCACGCAGTCTTTAAATGAGAAATATCTCCTGCACAGGTTTGTCTGGTTGTTGAAAATGATACCTTTTATTTGTTCAGCATGTAAAGACAAGCAGCTGGAACAGAGGAGATTGTTTTGACTTCGTCTTAAAGATCAAACTGCAGAATCCACCCACGTTAAAGAACGTATGATAAAGGTGTGTTGGTAAATAAGCTTCAGGGGAGATCCGGCTCACCTGGGCTGACTGCTCTGTCTTTACTTAAGTTTACATTACAACTCGTGTATCGTCCCCTCTTTGTCTTACCTTGATTTTCTGTACACAGATTTAATGATAGTCACGCTGGCATCGATACCTTAGACTTTTATGTGCTGTAAAAGACATGGCAAGACTCGTGTGTCACAAATCTGTCATTCTGTTTCAACAGTTACATCTAGCTTTTTTGCAAGTTTTATTTCATAACATGCACGTCTAATTGCTGAGATCTGATTGCATTCTGATCCCAATGCGTTCTGCGTGCATTAACATCTTTATCCAGATAACGTATCCAGATACAGATCTCATTTCAATGCCAGGTTTAAACAGGGTATAAACGCTCGTGCTGAAATTAAGATATAGATTCTGTGGTGGAAATCTGAAATAAAGTCCTTGAAACACTTGTCTTTAAATGGTTTATTATTTAGCTTTTGCAAAAGGGCACAATCACACAGCACAGGGTCTGTCAGTGACGGAGCAAAGAGAGAGCAGTACAGTAGAGCTTTATAGATTCAACTCAACTCATAACTTTCGGTTTCGCAGAAGATGAGAGCAAGTAACAAAAAATCTCAGTTTCAGCCGGTTTCATAAGGGATATATACTGTCTGCGGATATCTTGACCTACAGGGGTTTTATGGAGGGAACACTCATCACTACCAAGGACTGGAGATGGCAGGTTTCTAATGAGCACAGAGAAGAAAGGGGGGGGCTGTGAATCACCACAATAATACAAATTTCCATCACAGATTCACACTAATATTTCAGCTGTAATATTTGCACATTTGATACGATGAGAACCTGCAAGGAGCACTGCGTGATTTTGGGTTGTCCCAGATGGAAGTTTTTCGTCGTCGTCAGTGGTGCTAGATTGCAGATTTCTGTGTGAAATTACCCTCCAGATAAATACACTGTAGGAACGTAAGAGCACCCCTGCCCACCTGCTTCAGTGCACTTTAGTTCTGGAGCTGTTTTTGCTGGTTTGGGCCTCTTGGTTGCTGGGATGTTTTACACAATAGTGTGTTTCCGGCTTGTCTGCAACAGTTTGGGGAAAGGCCTTTCCTGTTTCAACATGACAGTTTCCCCAAGCACAAAGCAGAAATTTCCATAAACAAATGTTTTTCCCAGTTTGGTGTGGAGGAGCTTAGCTGGCCTGCACAGAGCCCTGACCTCAACCCCATCCAGCACCTTATGAGCCAGATCTGATCACCCAACACTGGTGCTGGACCTCACTGATGCTCTGTTGTGTCTGAATGGGAGCAAATCCCTGCAGCAGGTTCAACATCTGCTGGAAAGGAACTTGTACTTCTACATTTTTGTACTTTTTGCTCCACTACATTTATTTGACAGCTTTAGTTACTAGTTACTCTACTGATTAAGATTTTACATTAATAATATAACGTATGATATGTTTATGAAACACACATCTTTCAAGATTAAACCAGTGATTGCCGACCTTTTTGGTTCATGACCTCTTACAAAGAAGTGAAGCAAAGAGTCTGGTTTGGGCTCCTTGTCACGTTTCAGACGTTTGTGAGTTGTTAGCTGTTCCACCAAAGAGACTTTTCCCCTCTAAACTTCTCACATGGTTTCATTTAAATAACAGTTTGAGACCCAAAGAGGTGAAATTAGCTAAGATTTTAGCTAAAAACAGCAAAAATTAGAGAAAAGTCCAGAATATACAATAATAATTGTGTTTCCCTTTTCCTCCAATCATATCACAGCCCCTCAGATTTATCTGGTGACCCTGCACCAGCCCCCCTATTCCAGATCCTGCCAGAAGATCACCAAGGATCAGGCAGCTGGCCTGTATATTGCACAGCATTCACGATTTAACACAGGACATTAGTGTGAAATGTTGTGGCCACATTCCTAATTCCTCAAGCCCCTTCACTGCCGTTTTGCACTCGGACCTTTTCCCATCAGCTGACTGCACCACCCACCTACACACCTGTTCCCCCTTCCCTGCATCTCATTCCCTCATCAGCCTCTCAGTTTATATACTTGCTCCGTTCCATCCATTCCCTGCCAGACCATCATAGTTGGCATGTACCTCATGTCCTTTTTTTTTCAAGCCAGACCTGGAACCTGACGCCGTACCTGTACCCATGTCTGAACCTGAACCTGCCTGCCTGTCTTCCTGTGCTGAACCCTGTGTGAAAGGGCCCGCCTGAGGTAATCGGATGCCTATCCAACAAGTTGCCACAGGACTGTGGTGACCCTCCCCAGAACAACATTTCTGAGCTCCAGCAGCTGGGCATGCTCAGACAGTTGAAGCTAATCTAAAAGAGATAACAGACGACTCGTTCCCATCCTGTGAGCAGATTTCAGAGGTGGAGCCTGGGTGGCATAATTTCCTGTCAACTCACTTTATGATTGCGGTTGAAAAAGCCCTGAATGCGGAAAGGTGGCATACTTTAAACAGGATGTTAGCATCCGCTGGTGTTGCAAGATCCAGAGCTCATCCAGAGCAGGAAGTCCCACCCAAAAACACAATATTCAACTAAGACCTCGCAATCCTGGAAACATGATGTGAACGTAACATCAAGATGTGCTCATCTGACATGCAGGAAATGAACAGGACTCCCACACAACTCCAAGTGAAAAACAATGAAGGTTTTCCTGTGATTGTCTTTTCACTCTTAAGTCTGAAGCATCTATGAATGAAAATAATATCTGAAGCACGAAGCTGTCGGCTTGACATATTTTTAATTAAAGTGTGAAAACACAGCTACAAAGTCTACAGCAGCAGTGTGAACTGTGAAGAGATTATAGCTTAGTGGGCACGGATTAGCATTTATCTTTTTTTGGCAAGATAGCATTTGTTAGCGACTTGCTGTCTTAGCCAAATTAGCATTTCAGTTTACATTTATCCTTCTATGACAAACTTTATTAATTATCAAAGCAAACATTTTTTAGCAGCTTCTTATCTTAGCCAAGTTAGCGATTAACTATTAGCCTTTTATTAGAAACTTAATTAATTAGCACAGTTAGCATTTGTTAGCAACTTACTTTTTTAGCCAAATTAGCATGTGTTAGAAACTTGCTGTTAGCAAATTAGCATTAGTTATTATTAGAAATGTACTATATTAGCCATGTTTATAAACATCAATTAGAAAAGTTAGCATCTTGAATTAGCAATTATTGGCAATTTATTATTTTAGCAATCTATTAGAAGTTTTATTCATTAGCAAAGTTAGCATTTGTTAGCTACTTGCTGTTTTAGCCAAGTTAGAATTTCAGTTTACTATTAGCCTTTTATTACAAACTTCATTAATTAGCAACATTAACATTCTTAGCACCTTCATTTCAGCCAAATTAGCCTTTATTAGCAATTTATTATTAGCCTTTTATTAGAAACTTTATTAACTTGCAAAGTTAGCATTTCTTAGCAACTCGCTCTCTCTGCCAAATTAGCATTCATGAGAAAGTTATTACATCAGCCACTATTAGCATTTTTTAACTTTTTCTTTTGTTGTATCTTTGCTTTTCCCGCTCATTTTTCTTTTTCCTCAAATAGCTTTGTTGCCATGACTATATGAAGATACAGTTTTGCCGAACACAGTACGAATATTGACATAGTTGACGATGTTAAGGTGATTAAAAATAGTACACACACACATCGTGAGTGCACTCAAGTTCCTACCAGAGAACGGAGAAGATGCCTGAAGACGATGACGAATGATGATGAAAATCCAGTGAGCGGCGAGAAGAAGGCGATGATGAAGATGAGGTGACGGCGACTCGAGCAGCACAGTTCTGTCAAAGTGTGTTCACTCAGGACAGCAATACACAATATCCTTACATACACATTTCAATAACTATACATTTTAACTTAGAACTTAACCAGATCTGTCCAGCTTAATAAACCAGTGTAGCGTTAACTACGGTTACTAGATTAAAACTAAGCTCGGGACGAGGGTAAAATAAGAGCGCGGGGCAGCTTCATCTGTCTCACTTTTATTAATGTCCGCCTCAGCTTTTTGGACAACGTAACACACACACCCCAATAGATCATGTCACTCCCTGACATCATATCACTCCGCCAATCTTAACCATCATTAACCTCACAGGCAAGGTGCACCGCATCATGTAGTTCCCGAGCAGCATATAACATTCACACATACATAAATATGTGGTTACCATGAATTAAATAATGCAAGGTAATCTCAAAAATAAATCTTCACAAAACTAAATCTCATCTTACAGACTTCCCTCTCTTCAGATGAAATGTTCTCATTTCAAAAGTTATGCAAATTAAATCTCATCTTACACTAACTTACCGAAACATAACAGTACAGGAAATATATATAACACGTCACTGTTTCGGCTCGTAGCTGAGTTAACAAACCACTACTTAATATTTTTTTCTAAACAATTCAAGTAAAACCATACCGTTGGTAACTTCATCAGGTTATTAGCTCATCCCGACTGGTTTTTAACATACAATATACAATGAGTTGTCAAGGTTAGCAACAACCAGAATGCTCATTCTTGCTTTAGCCAGCAGCTAACTCACCAGAGTATTCGATACTCACGCCGTTTGGACGGGTCGGCAGCTCTGTGGCTGCTGTATAACCTCTCTTTCAGCTTTCAAGAATCTCTCCTTGGTTTTCGTTGCTAATTTTCGAAATTATTAGACTATTTCAACTTTCAGCAAAAGAGCTACGTGCTGGCGCTACTTTTGTGCTCGTGTCCGTGTCTCCAGACAAAGAAAACTCAATTCAGCCACAAGGGGCAGCAGTGGACCATAATAACCATCACACCTGTCTGATGACTTTGTTCTCATAATGACTGCTCAGAACTACCTGGCTACAATAAGATGAAGATAAGACAGAACTTTATTCTTATCAAGGGAGATTGTTGTGCAGAGTGCAAACATAAAACACAAATATCCTAAATATACACACAGTGCCAAAAATAGAAACAGGTTAACGGTAAGGATCATAAAAACAGAAACAGGTTAAGCAGCTGTTGCTGACTGATGCTCATATGGTGCCAGTGTTATGAAGAGCCATCTAGGCAGCGAGGAAAAGGACCCAAACGCAGACAGACCGGGAGGCTTCAGCAAATTGGAGGTTTATTTTAGTCAAAAGGGTGAACTCGTGTGACAGGAATCCTGGCTCGTGTGGCAAGAAACTCGAGGAAAAAGCAAAGAACAAAACAGCAAGACACAAGGAATCAGGACATGAGTCGCAGGGAAACCAGGAACAGAGAAACACAGGGGCTCAAGAAACCGACAACCCAAACAACGAAGCGACACTGAACAAAGGAAAGGGGCCGGTATAAATAGGGCAAAACTAAACGAGGGAATCAGGGGCAGGTGAGTAAAGAAACAGGTGAACCTAATCAAAACTGGCAGGAACAGAACAAAGACAGGAAGTAAACAAAACCATGAACGAAGAACAGACCTTCAAAATAAAACAGGAAATAACACACAAGTCCACACAAGAGTCCTTGGGATCATGACAGCCAGAACCGGAAGAGACTACAGATGGAAATTAGCTTTTAGCTATATATAGCTATTAGCTTTAAATAATAAATGCCGCCCCAACTTTAGCCTTTAAAAACTAATGCACTTTTATTTCCTTTGTTGCATTGGTAACGTACATCTTATTACTGCTGTAACTGTATTTTATTTCATTTTTATCTCATTTTAAATGTGATTTTATTTCATCTTAATTGATTTTATTCTTATTGTTTTGAATGACATTCTAATTCCTTCTTTGCCTGTGTGAAGCACTTTGAATTGCCTCTGTGTTTGAAATGTGCTGTATAAATAAAGCTTCTTCTGAAAGTTGGCTGTGCTGCTGGAACCATTAAAACACTGCTGGAACCTGTAGGACACACTGTATAACTGTAACCTGTTGGAGAAACCAGAAACCAGAGTCTGGACTTACTCATGAATCAGGAGGCCTCTCTGTGCTCTGGTCCTCACACCTGGTTTCCTCCCGGCCTCACGTCCTCATAAGGATACCAATCCTAAAAGCAGTACAAAGCTTGTTTTTCATATAAGATGTGTTTACAAGCCGTACCAGAACACCGCGTTCTATCTGGGTAAACTTGGAGCTTTATATTTGTGTATGAGTAACAGGCTTAAGGTTCTGGTTTTAACTTCTTTGACGTGACATAAACGTATCTTGATATAAATGACATTTAGTTTTTTTCTCGTGTGAGTAATGTGCTGTATGAAGAACGTGTTTCCAGTCATTTCATTCTCAAAACCTTTATCACTGAAGCTTTTAGTGATTGAAGCTGCCATCTTGTGGCTGCAGGAGGAAACTACAGCTAAAGACCATACAAACGTCACTGATAAAATAAACTTTATTTATAATGCAAAAGCCAAACATTTCATCACAACCAGCAGCCGTTCCTCCTTAACGTTTTCTCCCAGCAGTCCTGAGCTGAGTGTAGATGTTAGGAGCTCTCTGAGGGGAGAGTTTTGTTTTAGTTTTCACTGGTTTTCCAAAAGAAATATCACATAAACGTCACGACTGGATAAAGTTTTCAAATACCTGTTGAAGAGCAGAGTTAAGGAATGTTTTAGCTCTTCTTAAAACTGGCACTCTGGCTGTTTTTTTTGTTTTTTCTTTGACCCTTTACCAGTTTAAACTACCTGATGACCGAGGACGTGCATGTGGTCTCTGGAGCTGAAGTGAATTTTATGGACGGGCAAGGCAGACGACCGCTTAGGGCCTCAAGAGCTGACTGACTCAACGTCTCGAATTGCAGACCCCCACCGAAAACTTCTGATGAAATGACATCAACCTGAAAACCTTCCTAGAGGGGCCCCATTTGGTTCTCGTCTACGTGTGAACGTGATACTGTTTTGAAGTCCTACGATTACACACATGCTGCTTTGAAAAGAATTTCAGATTCCCGAAAGAATGGATGATGTGGTTTTATTGAACCTTTGCGATCATCACCAGTAGTATGAGTTGATGCCTGGGTTTTGGGTGAGGGGTCAGAGGTCAGAGGTCAGGTGAGGGAGGGTTTGGGTTGATATTTCACTCTGTTGAAGTCATCGACTGTTGTTTCTACTGGAGGCGTCTTCCAGTATTCCTCCAGACCCAACGCCAGACACAGAGCAATGGCCGCCATCTGCAACACACACACACACACACACACGCACACGACACATGATGGTATTCGTTATATTTAGGCATCACATGGTATGTTCTGTATAATGTCGTATTTCTTATTTTCGTGGGGTATTGAGTGTGTGTGATTCCATTCTCTAATCCAGATGACTTCTAGAAACTCAGTTTTGTTTGTTTAATTTCGGTCTTTGTAAAGTCTGCATTGAAGATACAAATTTATATTGAAGTTTAAAAGTAACAACATAAAAGGAAAGAGAAGGCCACAAAACAGTAAAACTGGGAAGGAAAACAGTGCGTAATAGTTTTACCGCAATGGTGGCGAAGGCTGAAATGATTCCTATCCTGAGTTTGATGGGGAAGCTCAGGTAGCTCTTCAGGATGGGACCACAGGGCTGCCACAAACAGAGGTCATAGGTCAAAATGCAACGTTAACAAAAACATATTTTTTTCTGCCTCCGTTGAAGCACATTAGGAAAACTTAATTTTCTCTGTTAACCCTCCACAGTGAGAAGCGACCCCACAGGATGAGTATCTGTTGAAAGTTGGGTTTGAATACTTTCGAATAAAGGAGTGTAATCAGCATCAGTCCGTCCGAACAGATATACGCCACAACCAACAGAAGAAGTCATTTTATGGAAAACGTGTGTGATTTCTGAAGGTGTTTGTCTGATAAGCTGTAAAAACAGAAGAAACAGAACTGTTGACAGAAAGGAAATAAAAGACGAAACACAGGAAGAGAAAAAGAAGGAAAGGAGGGAAGAAAGATAAGAAGGGAGGAAATAAGGAAAAAAGGGAGGTCAGGAAGAAGTGGCAAAAACAAAGTAAGGAAGAATGAAAGAAGGAAAGTAACGAGACCATGTAGTTACCTTGGAGTGAACCCATAATTTATCTGTGACCTTTGGGGTCAGAGGGTAAAGGTCTCTGCCCACCGTCACACAGGGCCCCTCTGAGCTGGAGTTAGCAGGCGGAGAGCTGAGACAAAGAGAAGAAGAAGAACAAAACTTGAGCAGCATTTCTGGAAGACAACCGAGACCAGAGGCACAAAAAGTACATAAGCATGTCAGTGTTTGTCCATCTGTCCAACACTGCTAACAAATCTGCCTAGAAGCTCAAAGCTCTTAGTGTAACTCAAAAAAATCTTACATTTCTAGAAATCCAGAATTCTTTATAGAAACTCAAACTCTTCTAGAAATTCTTCTAGTAGCTTAAATGCTTTGAGAAAAAACCCAAACTCCTCTGGAAATCCAAACATTCTTTTAGAAGCTTAAAAGCATTGAAGAAAATTCAAAACTCTTGTAGAAATCCAGAAATTCTTCTATTAGCTCAAAAGCTTTAAGAGAAACTCAAACTCTTCTCGAAATTCATAAATTCTTTGAGAAATCTTAAAAACTCTTCGAAATCCAGAAATTCGTCTACAAACTTGCAAACTCTTCTAAAAACTCAAAAACCTTTCTAACTCTACAAGTAGTTTAAAAATGTGTATTGATCGTAAAATCATTAAGAAATTTATAAATTCTTCTACAAATTCAAAAACTCATCTAACTTGCAAAGTCATCTAAAAACTCAAAGACTTTTCAAGGAACTTACTGTTTCAACAACAAGTTAGTTAACATGTCTGGAAAATCATAAAATCACTGATGTACATTTTTTGAAAAACTCATCTAAAAATAAACTATTTAAGAAAAAAACTCTTCACTAAACTTGCAAACTTATCTAGAAGTTCAAAACCTCTTTGAGTAACTTAAAACTCAGAAAAAACTCAAATTCTTTGAGAAATCTCCAAAACGCTTTTTGAAATCCAGAAATTTGTCTTGAACTTCAAAAGCTAACTCAAAAACTCTAGAAATCCGATAAATCTAGAAATCCAGGAAGTCTTCTAGAAACGTGCAAACTCTCCTAAAAACTCAAACACCTTTCTAACTCTGCAAGAGGACTGAAAATGTGTATAGATTGTAAAATCATCGAGATGCACAAATTTTTCTAGAAACTCAAAAAACTAATCTAAAAATTCTGAACTCTTTAAGAAGAAAAAAACTCTTACAAACAAACAAACTTATCTAGAAGCTCAAAAGCTCTTTGAGTTTTTCGTGTTTTGCGATCTTACCTCGGCTGCAGCTCGGAGGCAGGAGGTGTGCAGAAACAAGAGACAGGAAGTTGATTCTCCCAGTCCTCAAAACTTCTCAAACCACAACAAGAGTCCTGAGAAACAGACGGACATTACGACTCGTTAAAACTCGATGTCGAGGTATCTTCAGTGTACGTCTGAGCAGTCACATTTAAATGAAAGATATCTTTAATTAGAAAGATCAATGATCATTTTGGATATATAAAACTAAGATGTTGTAGAAATCTGAAACTGGAGTCAAAACTAAAGCCTGCTTGTATTTCATTAGCAGAGAAATAATCTCCCACAGTCAAACAGTGATAACGTATTATGTCTCAACTTTCTTATGATGTAACTTTGTGCAACTTCCTGATTTGTTGTTGTTGTCGGCTGGTCGTTCATGTGTGGTGTGTGTGTGGATAAAGTGCATTTGGCTTATTGTTTTCATGAGCTGTTCTGTGTGTTTTACACAGAACAACCTGTTTGTGAAAATGTGGAGAAAAAGCTAAAAGGCTAGGCTAACAGCACCTGGTAGAACTTATACCATCTTTTACCACTTGTGACAAGCAGACATGTTTCTCTACATTGTGATCTGTGATGTGATTCCTTCTGGATTATATCAGATTTCTTTCTTACCGAGGCCTGGAGTTTGTTTAGTTCGCTCTGGATGTAATGCTCTGCTCTGTGGAGGGGAGTTACGTTCAGAAACACCTCCTCCACTGCACTGTCCATCTGCAGAACAGTAAAGATACATTTTCATTTTTCAAAGCTTTCTTTAATAAAAATTCACCGTTTGTAAAAAGAGTAATTGCTAATCATTAAAATCAACCTCTAATCTGCTTTACCCATCCATATAAATAAAATGTATGCCATTAAATGTGTTTGATTATGATGGCTTACTCATTCCAAAACACAAAAATATATATATTATTGATCTTATGCAGCCCGCCCAATTTTTTTTTTTTTTTTTTTTTGTTTGTTCCATTTCCAGTCTTGTATTTTAACGTCTGGTTGCTGTTGCTTGCTGTAGTAAATACAAGTCAAACGTCTTGGTCCTGATTGGTTCACACAGTCTCAAAGTTGGGAACACACGTCCACATTTTGAGGAGGTCATAAGGCTGAAAAGATCATCTCTGGAGCAAAGTTCTGTTCGTCATTAACTATCTTACAACTAATCTAAATAATGAATATGGAGCTCCATTTATGCTCTTGATATTAAATACAAATCAAATGTATATGACAACTTTCTAATTTATGCTGTCAGGAGGACTTTGGCAGCTAAAAATATGATCATAGACAAGAGCCGTGTGTGTCCTGCCTTTCACATTGTGGGCTGTGATGAACACTGCAGCCTCTAGGGGGCAGCAGAGGGAGCTAAGAGTGGATTATACAGTAATAAGGCTGACAGAGACACAGACAGGAAGACTTACCTGAGCCTGAACCTGAACCAGCGGAGAGGCAACAACCATCAGAGCCACAAACTCCACGAATATCAGAGCAGAAAACTGGAGAAGACAATCACAGGTTAGCTGTGTGTGTGTGTGTGTGTGTGTGTGTGTGTGTGTGTGTGTGTGTGTGTGTCTCACCAGCAGCAGCAGAGGTTTGACGTCCAGCGTCGCAGCACAGACGCCCAGAACAGACAAAACCACTGTGACCAGACCGAACACCTGCAGGACCAGTAAACCATCGCTGCTGCTGGACAACTGGTCAAACAACTGACAGAGAGAGAGACAGAGAGAGAGAGACAGAGAGACAGACAGAGAGACAGAGAGAGAGAGAGAGAGAGACAGAGAGAGAGAGACAGAGAGACAGACAGAGAGACAGAGAGAGAGAGAGAGAGAGACAGAGAGAGAGAGAGACAGACACAGAGAGAGAGAGAGAGACAGAGAGAGAGAGAGAGACAGACACAGAGAGACAGACACAGAGAGAGAGAGACAGACAGAGAGAGACACAGAGAGAGAGACAGACAGAGAGAGACACAGAGAGAGAGACAGAGAGAGAGACACAGAGAGAGAGACAGACACAGAGAGAGAGACAGAGAGAGAGAGATGGACGCTATATTCATCCAATCTGATTTAAGCTGCCACTTTATCTCTAAAAAGTGTTTAGCTTCTTCCCGCTGTTAGCGGCACATGGAAAAAGATTCAAAGCTGACTTTTTATTTAAAAAATGAATAAATAAAATAAATAAAATAAATATATACATATTTTAAATTAAAAAAAATAATAATAAAATATATATATATATATATATATATATATATATATACATATTCTAACACCGTTCCCAAGACTTCACAGATTTATATATAATAAAATAAAATACATATAAATATATGTATGAATATAATTTATTAACAAGAACCACAATAATTTTATAATGTAGAAATGGAAGATATTGATTTATTTCTTTGCTTATTCACTTATTTCATTGTTTATTTTTCTCCCTTATTTAAATGGTCATTTGATATCATTTTATATATTTAATTTCCTATTCATATAGTTTATTACTTATTTGTCTAAATCCCTCTTTTTTATGTCACATCTGGACTTTGGAGGGAAAAGGGTGCTTCAAAAATAGACCAACAGGCAGCGCAGGACAGTAAAACTTTAATTCTAAAACACACACACACACACACACACACACACACACACACACACACACACAGTTACCTCAGCAACTGGTGTGTTGCCGTCGATGGAGGAAAATCCAACGCCGATCATCACCACACCAGACACCTGCAGACAGGTAATGAAGGGAAGCGTTCAAGTTAAACTGCTGGGAATGTTGCGTTTGACAGAAGGAGGAAGTGTTTAACAGCAGCAACATTCCTCCCAAACTGTTCTGCTTCCCCAGAGAGACGCTCATCAGACTCCCATCAGCTGGGAGCTTAAACTTTCACTCTTGAATGTCTTTAGATTCAAGTTTCCAGGCTCCAGCAAATATCCTCACACTGAAACGTTTTCTTGCAGCCAGTCTTTGCAGCTACAGTACTGCAGTTAAAAGCAACAGCAAATAAAAATACTGATATGATTTAGATTTTGAATTTATTTAACACATAAAACAAACAATAACCATAAAAAATAAATAAAACTTTGACAAAAAAACACAGATTAAATCCATCATGGACACGTGAAGACAAAAATATAAAATGAAATAACTTATATATGTAAAAAACTATAGCATAACACAAACATGGTGTTATGCAATCCTATTTCCAAACAAGAAGTGGAAGTCTGGTTACTAATCAAGTGATAGTGATAATAGTGATAATAGTGTAAACAAAAACACAGGAGCCAAAACAGGAAGCAGGAAAACAGGAAACACCACAATGGGATATTTTCAGTGTTTGTGCATTACAAAGCCTGAAAATATTAGAATTAAAAAGCAGTTTTCCAGCTAGTTATAATAATATTAATGGCACATAATGATCATTGTATTAGATAAAGTGAACTTCAGTGTGAAAAGGAAGGAGTGGATGAAACAAGGACAAGAATAAGGAGAGGACATAAGGAGAGGAAGCAAGGAAGAAAGAGTGAGAAGAGGAAACAGTGGGAGGGAAAAGGAAATAAACAGGAAACCTAAAGATTAACCACTAATTACACAGCTAAACACGTATTATTATGTAATGTAATTCAAATTTGTATATAAACACATAACATACAGTAAACAACATTTTAAATTTAAACCTATCTTTGACATCTCTGTGCTGCACATGTTTGTTTCTCATTGACTGATATCAATTAGTCAAACTTTATTTGTATAGAACCTGTCATATTAGTGCAATTAAAGTTTTTTACAGGTGACTGACAAGCTGATAATTAAATAGCACAAATATAAACAGTAAAACAACTGGAGACTAATGCACACGGAAAATACAAACTGATAAAAACAATAAAATAGATAAACAATATATATCTGTAATAAAAATCAACATAGATCAAAGGCAGTAAAAACATTTAAAACAATAGCACAGTATTAAAAATTAAAATAAAAAAATGGCCATGAAACATCTTAATTAAAAGCCAAGCTAAAGAGGTAGGTTTAAAGTTAACGTTTAAAGATTTCATCACTTTCTGCACTAAAATCTAAAATACAGCTAATAAGAGCATCAATTAGTCATCAGAAGTCACATAAAGCAGCGTGTCGTCAGCATAGTATCGTCAGCAACATACTGCATATAGATTAAAAAGTAGAAGTCCTAAAATCGATCCCTGAGGAACCCCACAAGTTAATTTACAATGTAAGAAATGAAAGCAGCGCTCAGATCAAGTTGTATCAAAACTGAAAGTTTATTGGCATCTAGTTTTATCCTAATATCATTTATTTCACTTTTACTTGCACCATGATATGCCTGAAAGAAAGAACAGATTTTTTTGCATTAAAACCGTTTAATATTTTACTCAGTTGGGAGATTACAGACGTTGCTATATCTGTGATAAACTGAGTAATAATTAGAGTGAGCAGATTTTTATTTACATGCATCATATCATATTTTATAATCTGCTCATGATCATTATGTAGAATATTATTTTGCAAACAACAACATAAATATATTTAAGTCGCAAACATGATATTCTGTACCTCAAAGGTTTTAAAATCATCATCAAATGTGTCAGTTAATATATATTTTAATATATAAGAATGCCCTCATTAATCAGATTTAATTTATATTTTTACCTCCAGCTTACAAAGGCTCACATTTTTGTATTTTGCTAAAAGATTTTACCACTATATTTCTTTTAACTATAAATCCATTGCAATAGAAAGTAAAAGACAGATGTTGAATAAAGCTAAATAAAAAATAAGTTTTAAGAAATTATTTATTTTCCTTATCCGATTGATCTGCCCGCTGCTGAAGAGTCCAGCTGCTCTTCGTCACATCCATCATGACCAAACACAAACATGCAGTTAACAGTTAGCAGGTAGCAGTTAGCGGTTAGCTTACCAGTAGCAGCACAGTGACACAGATAGCAAGTCCTCGCAAGTAACTCCTGCAGCGAGCCATGACCGCTGTCTGAGAGAGTCGAGCTAAAATAGAAACAGAGTAAAGACCAGAGCCGACCCACAGTGTGTGTGTGTGTGTGTGTGTGTGTGTGTGATGGATGTTGTTTAAAGCTCAAGAGTGTTTGGCTGCAGAACGAAGAACATGACCAAGTTTGGAAGATCAGCTGGAGAGGAGAGATGAGGAGAGGGGAGAGGAAACAAGGAGAGGAAACAGGAAAGGAGAGGAGGAAACAAGAGAAGAGAGACTGAAAGGATAGAGAAAAGGAGGAGAGGTTACTGCAGGTTACAGTTATATCTAATAAAGAGGAAAGGAGGGAGGAGAGAGTGATTGAGAAGGAGATATGAAGGGAAGGAAGAAAAACAAAGAGACGAGAGGGAAGCGAGAAAGGATTGAAGACTAGGAACAAGTGTAATATATTTATTTAATGCAATAATATCTTTAATATAATCGCATGCTTATTTATACAAGACTTTTCATAAACTAAGTGCTCTGCAGAACCAAAACAAGTCCCGACATCCAGACTCAACAAAGCAGCTTTTCCTGGTCCTCCTCCCAGCTGTGCTCAGAAAACCTCAACTGATCTGACTCCTGTTAGGAGCTGCTTGCAGGTGTCCGAGTTTCTCACCTTGTCTCTAACATCGAATTTCGGACGCTTGTATCTGTGACCTCCTTCTTTCAGACACTGCACAAAGCTCAGGACCACAGGTGAGGGTTGGAACAAAGATCGACTGGTGAAGGCACCTGTAGACTGTGTGATAACAATATTTCAGTTTACTGTCATGTCTGTCGTGAGTCTAATCAAACAATGTGAATTCTGAGGTATACCACATTTGGATCGGATTGCTTTGATGTAAATAGAGAATAAAAAAACAGATGCAGACAGAGAAATATCATCGTCTTGCGTCAATCATCTCCATCACTCTTATTTTTGAAAATGTAGCAAAACAAGAAACAAGGTAGGGCCTTAGCATTAGCACTTGTAAGTATGGAAAAACCTCAAAAGAGGAGGAGGAGGAGCAGAAAGAGGAAGAGGGCAATATGAAACACCCATTCTGCAAGTGAGTTTGGGGTAAATATGTGTTTTAGCAGAAGCATTTTGTGTTGTGTCCAGTTTATTCTGCTTCATGTCACGTTGGATTCTGATTGGTGGGAGTGTCGTGGGTCGTAGAACTTGGTCCTAAATGTTTCAGGATTTGGATGCAGCCTGTCTTTGGTTGCCAGGCTCTATCAGTTTAGGTTGAAAGTATTAAAATAATAAAGGAATTTTCAGTAGATATAAGAAAAATAGTTGAGATTGAAATTTCCTTCTTTCACATGGAAACATCATTTGACAACTGAGCGGCTGATTGGACCTTGTGGTGAAATCTCTTCTTCATGTCTTTAAAGCAGAGCAGAGTAGAATATGAAGATAGAACAATAAATACAATAATGTAGAATTAAACATTTTTCAAAATAAGAAAAAACAAGTTTAAAAAACATTGAGTTTGAAAGTTTATTTTTGACCTTGGGAATAGCATTTAATAGCTTTTTACGGAGCTTAGGTCAGTGGATGAGCAAACTCCATCTGCCGACGAAGACCATGAGATACAGTTGAAAGCTCCAGATAAATCTAGTAAGTGAACCTTGAGTTAAGATTTTCTTTTTGTCAAACTAGAAAACATTATGCTGTTTGTTTTACTGCTACTATTTACGTGTACCAGTGATAACTCAAACTTTTATTTATTTCATTATCATCTATCTTATCATTCTGACTATTACTAAGTAAAATATTGACATATTGATTATTTGTTAAATTGTCCATATAATATCATTTATCTTTTACGGCAACATGTAGCAGCCAGTAGAGTCTGTTGAATAGATATGATAAAATAAAATAGAACAGAGAGGAATTCAGTGGAGTCATTAAGCACAGCACTGTGTTGACTTTAGACTAAAAATAACTGAAGGGGACGGACTGACTGACTGTGTGTGTGTGTGTTTATACCCATACGTGTGTGTGTGTGTGTGTGTGTGTGTGAACGTCAGTCATAAACAGCGTTCCTGCTCTCAGACACTCGATGTGTTTCCAAAACGTATAAATAACCTTTGGATCGGCTGTATTAGCCAAAGCAGTGATAATGATGATACGCAATGAGAGACAGTTCAGCTGCCCCCCCCCCCTCCCCCCCCTCCCCAACAGTAACATGTGATGGAGGCCAACAGAAACATTTTCATCCATCACGGTCCACCGTCAGCAGCGTAAACATCCATTAGATCCACCAGATACCTGACGTAACTCTTGCTCTGTGAGTAGTTGTTTGGTTTGTTCATACTGTTCCATGTAATTAACATTGCAGCCTCCACAGGGCGCTGTTAGGACTTCATACTGTTTGTGGCAGTGGTTTATCACTGTGTTAAACCAATGCAAAGTTCGGTATTGACCATTTATAGTAAATAGTTATACAGTAAAATTTGGCAGATTTGAGGCAAACAGGAGGATTGTTCTGGGAGAAGTAATCTCCTCGAATAAATTCACACAAGAACAGAGAGTGTTTTCCTTCTTTCTGTGTCTCTGTCTCTCTTTCTCTCTCAAGGTGCCATTAGCTGATTACTTATGGAGTGAAAATAGGGGGGCGACGAGGGGCGACGCTACAATGGTGTTGTGTGGAAGCCCGTTCCCCCGTCGAAATGTGTTTCCCGTAGCGTCGCCCCTCGGTGGTTAGGGGTAGGTTCAGCCGGCATCCGCTTTTTGCCTGGACTGGCTGTTTTCCCAGCAGAACAACTCCACCACCTAGCAGTAGCTTATTTAAACCATATATTTACATTTATAGGTTACTGTATAGAGTCTGTGGTTGGTAAATGCATGTGCTCTAATCGAGGGGCGACAAGCTATTCTGTCTATTTAGAAAAACGTCTTTCCCACTTTGAAATTAAACACGAATACGCCGAAAGCCCAGATGTCCCAGTTTTCCACCAGCACTTAAACGCATCATGCATTTAGAATCTGTGGAGCTGGACCAGCGTTAAAATAGTCTCAAAATCCCGAAAGCGAAAGTAACCTGATCCGTGCATAACACGAGACATTTGTATGCGCAGGAAGCTTTTTGAAAGCGAAAAGGATCAGATCTGAGAAGCTGAAGTTAAAAGTCTGTAAGTAAAATATTTTCAAATCTTTTTTTCAGTTACAAATCTTTTTTTTTTCAGTTACAAATCATGGAATACACATTTACAAATAATATTGAGACTATTTTCACTCCATAATTACTTTCCACCTGTGAGCTCCAGGTCTGAACCCTTATTGGTCATTTTGAATCTGAGGGACCCAATCACCAACGAGCACACCTGATATTAGAGAAGAGCTCAGAGAGAGTTCTGCCTTGTGTGTTAAGTTTTATCACTGTTCTGTTTCCGCCTTTAAAGTGTTTGTTTGTTTCTCATCTGTGGAGTTCTGATGAGAGCACACGGTTTACTGGTTGTTAGTGATGAAGCTTTATGAAGTTCTCTTTCTAATTTGTGCCGACAAAAGATTTAAAGCTTCAGAGCTTCAAACACAGTAAACACAGTGACATCTGGTGGTTTTTAAAATGTATAGCAGCCCTTCAAGACTGAAGCTCTACATCCTTCTGATTTTAGTCTCATATGTGAGCAGTAACAGTCCAAGAAGCCTGCGTGTTATTAAATCTGTTATAAGTTTGTATATAGACATTGAATGTTGTTCATTGTTGCTTTTATATATACATTTATATATACACCTATTTTATTCACTTGTATGTACATTATAGTTAAATGTTTATGTTCAGCTTTGTTTCTGTAAGTTGTTCTGTGTAACATTGAGAGCAACTTAAAAACCAGTCACACTACTTGTTTGTGTTCACATACTTGGCCAATTGATCGTGAAATAATCTAAACTAGAAGGTCCAGAGGTTTCAACTGCATCTCAGTCTTCATGTTTAAGGATGGGCTCGGTTGTGAAGGTCCTTAATCGAACTCGGACCATCCACTGACTCCTGTTCGATGACCTTTGACCCCTTCCAACTTGATGCTGTGACTGGCTTTGGTCTGGTGTTCACAGGACAGTTGATGTTGTATTTTCCAGAGTTCATTCAGTCTCTAGTAAGTGGACTGTTGAGCTTATATATAAAAGTAAACTAGACATGAGACTGGATCCTGTGAAGCTGAATGGTGACCTTTAAGTCCTTGAGAGTTTTTATTCCTGTAATAAAAGAACAGTTTGGATTTATCAGGAGGAGGAAGGGAACTGAGTCCTGGCATTTATCAGAAGTTCAACATTTAACCACTTGACTTGTGACACAGACAGAGAGCCAGACAGCTGCAGCCAGAGCTTCATCATTTTATTGTATTTAGACAGGTGGAACGGTGATAAAACCGTTTTAAACAACAGGCTGCAGACGCTCGCACAGGAACACATCGGGTTCAGTGTGTCAAGATAGCAAACAAACGACATCCTCCGTTATATTTCATCACAGCATGCAGATCAACGATGCTCAAAGTGTGGTTCAGGGACAATCAGAGGTCCTGGAGTGTTGTCCAGAAAACATTTTTTATTTGTTTAAATATGGAAGCCCCTTGTAAGAAAATACAAATTCTAACTCACATATTTATGAGTTAGCAACTAAAAATTATCAGGAGAGTTTTTATTTTAATCCATTCTAGTTTTTATTTCCACAAACAAGCATTTTTTGGAGAACTTCTTATATAGTATGACACTTGATTTCCCAAACTAAATTCAGTTGGGTGACAAAAAAAAAACAAAACAATTTAAAACATCAGTTCAGTTTTCAACCAGTGCCAGTAAAAAAGTAAAAATGCAACAAGATTCAGAGTGCAAAGGAATAAGAAAAATAAATCAAGTTTTGCTCCACAAGATTAAACTGCTTGTACACTTATAATAAAAACAATCAAAAGTCCATGAGTAATATAACAATGTGGTCTAACATATTAAATCTATATATAGTGTCAAAGTCAAGGGTTATTGTTTTATAATGACATTACATTTTATTGTAGAACAGCACAAGCACAAACCACAACGTCCTCAATATTTTCCAAAAATTGCAGCAGACAGTTATAACAGCATATGTTTGGACATAAATCTATGGAAGTCCATTCCTGCCAAAACCAAAAAGAATTTAACACAAAATAAGGCATTGTAGAAACACAAACTCAGATATCTCAAAAATATGATTCAATACTTAATTATAATAATAATGTCGATTTTTAAGCATCTTTCACAGTTTACGTGCAGAAAACAGCAAAAGATTTATGAGTAATTAAAATCTTTCAAGAATTTGTCATAATGTCACAATACTGACTTATGTATCAATCATTCATGCGAGACTAACGTATTACATAAATGAGAATTAAATGTTTATCATACGTAACCACGTATCGATTTATACCTTTGGCAGTAATGGGCTTCCATACATTAAAAAAAGCCCCAGGCAAAACAGTGTTTTTGACAATTTTCCTACATTTTGTTCCTTGAGGCCACAATGTGAACGGAAACAGACTAGTGTTTGTTTTACTAGTTATATACGAGTGTTTGGTAAAATCTCTTTATAGTAAACGTTATCACAGGTTTTCTGTAAAGTTAAAGGAATACACTGATATTTTGAGACCACCTGTTTTGTTTTTTGTTTTTTACCTCAATAATAATTTTACCTCAACTTTTATTTATTTGTTTCATTTATTCAGTTAATTAAGGACACTTATTTTACTCCCGTTATCTTAATGTTACACCTCCTCGCTTCACTTCTCTCTAGGACACATTTAAATCTATTTACATTTTTCACGTGTAGCATTTATCATGTTTGCCAAAGACATTTATATATATATTTCACTTTAGCACTATTTTTGTCACCATTCAGACTCCATACAGTAAATATACCAGGGTGCACATTAACTGTATTAATGGAATGAAATTGAAACCAAAATATCAGTGTGTTCCTTCACAGTAAAAGCACGGGTCAAGTTACAGTAGCACTGAGGTTACATGATGCATGTTACATGGGTCATCTGGGCACTGCTGATTGGCCGTTGCCAGGCAGCGAGGGGGTGTGGCCATGTGTGGGTGTTCAGGCGGCGGTGGTGACGGTCTCCTTCCTGCCGATCTGACAGTAGAGAATCATGGCGAAGACCATGCCGAAAAGCTGCAGAGAGGAAACACATCAAAAAAAGACACTAAAGACACTAAAGACAGCTGCCATACTTTAAAAAAAAATCTTTATGCTGTAAAAAAAATCAGTCTGGTCAAAACATTTATTATATTTTGTCTTTAGTCAACATTCTGTATTTGTAATATAGTTAAATATAGTTTTGGTACTATTTTATTAATGTTTGATGGTTGTATGAGTGCTCATCGTAAACATATTTACCGTAAATTCTCAAATAGTGGCCTCGACTGCAGAGGATAGGCCTTTATTTCTAATTTGATAAGTACATTTGGTCATATTTTAGTATGAAGCCTCCTTGTTTTCTGAGCTGCTTCCATTCTACTGCAAATACAAACTCAACACTTCCTGTATCCATTTCAAATTAAAAGCCCTTTAGAGTTTGAGTGGACAGAATCCCTTCATTTCCTATCAAGGCTTTTATTGTGAAACATTTGCAGGACCGTGTTGTGGAAAATTTAGGGACTTGCACGGTTCCCATACAGTACTTCAAATGTAGCCATTTCCACTTTGTTCCACATCTTCAAGTTGTACGTCACCCACAATTTTTATTTACTATATCTATCTATCTAAATAAAGTTTTTGGTCGTCTTCATGCTTTGCTTTTCATCTTTTAATGTTCCTTTTTTTTGCTTTTTTGAAGCACATTGTATTGCATCTTCTATGTTTATTAAATATGCTATATACTTTTAAGAGTTTTATTATTATACTGAATAAAACATTTTAATCTCTTTGCCTGGCAGAGATCATTTGACATTTTGAAATATGTAGTCATTTTAACTGCTTAATGAAACGTGTAGAATTTGTTTTTATTCTTATGCTGGGTCGAACATGTCACAGAACTTACGGGTTGTGGATTTTTTTGATTTGCCCAAAAAGACAACTTCACTGTCATTTGTCAACGATGTCAACCCAAATATTTTGGGAAGAACTAGTCTTAACTATCCGTAATGTAAATAACTTTATTGTTAGCTCTTTGTTGGCAGTAAAGATGGCTGTGGATCCAAGATATATTTGTACAAATATTGTTAGCATGGCTGTGTCTTGTGTGCTTCTGCGTGCGTGCGTGTGCGTGCGCTGACCAGCAGGATGGCGATGGCAAAGGCGATTCCCAGCACCACCTCCATGTTTTTCTGCATCAGAGTGATGACTTGAGTGGAGCAGGGCTGCAGGACGAGACCATGACATCATCATACCGCACATCACATGGTTTCATGTTTTGTCCAATTTGTTCATGTTCGTTCTAACTGATGTACTGATACCCAAACCATCATTATACATTACACTATGAGATTCAATGTTAACTGATCAATTGATTGATTTTCATAGATGTTAAGTGACACCGGTCGCTGCCTGGAAGGAAGGACTCGTGCTCTGGTCTCACCGTGGTGTAGATGAGTGTAGAGGGTGCGCAGCCTGGTTGGGTGGCATTGCAGCGGCAGGAGCTGGGAACAACATCCCAGTCTGATGGTCCATTCACAAGACCACAACACTTCAGCTGGAAGGAAAACAACAACACATGAGACAGAGCTGTTAGCAACACAGCAGCTACTCATTAACTGTTCGCCAATTACTTCCCGATTCCTCATTACAGTTTATCCAGAGCTGGCTGAACCCAAACTGCTGCCACACTGGAGCAGTAATTCATTTTAGGGCTGAGGCGATTAGTCGAGTATTTTTATAATCAATTGTTTGTTGTCATTTTTAAAGAAAAATTGCAAAATATTCTGGTTCCAGCTTCTAAATTGTGAAGATTTGTGACAGTAAACTCTGTCTTTGGGTTTGTGACTGAAACAGAACATTTGAAGATGCCACATTGAGCCCTGGGAGATTAGAATGAGCATTTTATAGACAAAACAATTAATCAATAATGAAAACAACTGTTAGTTATCTTTTCCCCCCACAAATGACAAAAATGTGATCCAGGTCACTACCTCCTCTTAACAACAAGTGACCCCACATAGGGCCCCAACCCTGAGGTTGAGAAACTAGTTCCAGTTCTCACTCTTGATTGGCTGCAGACTTAATCAATATCATGCATTTATATTGTTAGTGTGTGAGAGAAACTCATTGGCTGTCTGATGCATGTGTGCCCTCTAGCAGGCCTCCATGGTAACTACATCCTGACTGATTAATGAGTAGGTCAATATTTTCAGCACATATAAGCTGATCACAGATCAGAAATAGTGTTAATGTTTTATAGGCTGCAGTTGTATCAATAGCTAAATCAAGCTACATCATTTTTGATAAATCATTCCCACAAACTGCTGATTTTTACCCCCAAATAATAAATAATTCACTGAAATTATCAATATTTTTATTTTCTACCTGCAGATTATTAGTGTTGTCACTTAACAACTCAAACTGAAGAAAATCCAACTATTGAGCAACAAACTGAGGAATTTTGAGGAAAGTTTTCCTGTCTTACACCAGCTGTGTGTGTGTTTGTACTACTATCTTTGTGAGGACTAAAGTTTAAGATTGAGAGTGACGACATGTTATGGCCGGTCCTCACTTTTCAGTGAGTGAGTGAGTGAGTGAGTGAGTGAGTGTGTGTGAGAGACCTCCTGCTGCAGATCCTCCAGGTCTGTCTTCACGTCAGCTGGTTGAGTTGACAGCGGAAGTAACTGTTCCAGACGCTGCTTCACCCAGTCATTCACCTGCGCACACACACAAAATAAACAACACAAACCACATCCATCCTCCCAACAGACTGATGAGACTGCAGGTAACGTGAGGGCGGCGGCACTTCCTGTTTTACCTTGTTCTCGCTCACGGCTCCCAGGATGCCCGCCGCCAGCAGGAGGATGAAGATGATGAGGAGGCTGATGAAGAACTAAGGGAATAGAGAAGGAGAAGCAGGGTTGATTGATTGATTGATAGATTTTTATATTTATATTTATATTTATATATATAGTCAGTTTTTTTCGACAAGATATTTCAGAGCTTGTTGCAGGTGGTAGTCTGGCAGGGTGAGCTGCTGCCTGGAAGGCTCAACTCAGGGAACAAGATCGATTTTGTCCACTGTTGGGTTCAAGTTCAATGATTCAAGTCAGATGAATATTGTTTAAAATTGCAGTGTTTTTCTATAAAAAAAACAAAGAAAATCTCCTCTAAAAATCACGATTTAAGTCATAAAAATATCCAATCAAATAAGAAAGAATAATCTGGTGATTCCCACCAGCAGCAGCATGCAGCGGTTCTCTCTGATGGCGCCGCAGCAGCCCAGGAAGCCGAGCACCATGATGATCACGCCGATGGCGATCATCAGGTCGATGCCAGGAAGAGATTGGTTGGTGATCTGAAAGCAGGAGGAGGAACAGAAATATGTTGTAGTTAGTTGGTTTCTTAACACCGATGCTAATGAGGAAGGTTACAATTTAGTTACTACAAAGAGCGAATTGGAAGAGCTCAAGTTTTCATATTTATCTGCATTAGTGTTATTAATAAACTGCGAGTCTCACCACGTTTCCATTCTTGCTGACTTTCAGGTAGATGGAGACGCCGAGGATGATGCAACCACTAATCTGTAGAAAAGGAGAGAGATGAGATTTAAATACAAAATGTGGAACAAGCATCACTTGAGTTTATTGGGGGAATCTGGCGACATCTGGTGGAGAAAACCTGCAGCATCTCAAACTCTACAATTTCACACACAAGATCTCAAAATCTCGAAGAAATCTCAAAAATTGTCATTAAGTTTACCGAGTAGATTTGTGATCCCTCGAGGATGAACGCCATTCATAAAAAGCCCCCTCAGGACAAAAAACACTTTCTGCTGCTCAAGAACGAAACCTCGTGGTGTGCATGAGAAACTTTCAGCTGCACAGAAAGTACATTTTAGTTTCTTCAGCATACAAAAGGCAACTTCTAATCCAGAGTACCTAAATTTATAATGGAAAAATATAAACTGCATGGCCAAAAGACAGTCGGCGTACCAGTTTATCCCAAAGGTGATGGATGAGCTTGAAATCAGAGCTCTGTGCAGGTCAGTTCTTCCACACCACACTGGGAAAACCATTTCTTTAATAACCTGGCTTTGTGCACGGGGGCACTGACATTTTAAAACAGTAAAGGGACAAACTCAAACTGTCTAAAATCTCAATGTGTGCTGTAGCTTTAAGATTTCTCCTCATTGGAAATGAGGAGGAGGCCAAACCATGAAGGATAACAACCCCCAGCCAAAAGTACAAAAGAAGGACTTAGACAGGATTGTCCACATACTTTTGGCCACATATTTACTTTGACTGTGCACAAGAGGGTTTGCTGTGCTCTATTGTGTCTTGAGCTCATGAAAAACCAGTGTGCACTAAATAATTTAAACTGGCTGCTGCACACAACATCCTTTGTAGTTTCCAGGCGCACAAAGAAACCTGTGAGCTCTACTCTGCTGCACGCAGCACACAACTACACAGTTTGTAGTTTTTACTCATTTGGTCCAAACTGAAATCTCTCAACAACCTTTAGATGGATTCCCATGAAATGTTGTGCAGGCCATTAAGGTCTCAAGAGGATGAATGACCTTGGTAGCTAGCGCCACCATGGGGTTGACAACTATTGGATGGATTGCCATGAAATTTGGTTCAGACATTCATGTTCCCCTTCACGATGAACCATAACCTCTGTGATTCATTAACTTTCCATCTAGCGCCATCATCAGGTCAACATTTCTTTGGTTTATGACCAAAAATCTGAAAAACTAATGACATCCCCATCAGCTGGATGTTATTTTTAGGGTTAATTAGCAAATGTTAGCATGCTAACACACTAAACTAAGATGGTGAACATGGCAAACATCCCTGCTAAACATCAGCATGTTAGCATGCTAATGTTAGCATTTAGCTCAAAGCACCTCTGTGTACCAGTACAGCCTCTCAGAGCTGCTAGCATGGCTGTTACAACATTGTTTCTAGTGATAGTTTCTCACAGGGAAGACGGCTTCAGGTAAACACTTAAAATCCTCAAGGAAAAAAAAAATGTGCACTTTATTTTATTAGCTCTGTAAAAGACTGAATGTCTGCAGAGTTTCTCCAATCATGTAACTTTATTTAACAGACAGAGACAATAAAAAGCCTGTGTTCCCTCATCTGTTCCCGTCTCTTGTTGAACAGAAAATCAAACTGGATCAAAGAACAAGCAGCTGGTCCTCATTTAGGATCTCTGAGGACTACATGGAGAGACTTCTGTCCAGCTCCTTCGTGGGCGCGGTTCAGGATTGATCAGCGACATGTATTATTCAACGCTCATACAATTAGCCGACACAAACGAGCCACTGTGAGTAATTATCTGCCATCAGTATTTCACCGTCAGAGCTGTCGGCACGCAGCAGACAGAAGACAGAGCCGGAAAACAGACCAGTCAGAGGACACGACCGCAGCGTTTCCATGGAGACAAACGCAGAGCGGCTAATTACAGGATAATGTGCATTAAATGGACGTAAATGAAGAAAAATACAGAAACACTCTGCTTCAGCCCGAGCTCACAGGAAATCAGTTTTTAATCATATCAAAATAAAAGCTGTTTTTATGTTGCTATGTTTGTTTTTTTAGGTTTTATTTATTTACATGTTGTCTTTATTTTTAAAAACGCAACACTTTATATTTAAAATAAGTAAAATCTTGGCCTGAACCTCTATACACACACACAATTAAAAAAAAAATCTATTTTACAGTTCAAAGTTTCTTCAGTCTGTCAACATGACTATTTTATTAAATGTGACATTAATTTACTTCATGATGTAATAAAATAACTATTTATAAAGCACTTACAAAAATCAGTGATTACAAAGTGATTAACAAAAAACAAGAATAAAAAGTCAAAATTAAATTTAAGAGGAAAAAATACAACTAAAATACTTTAAATATATACAAATGCACACATACGCATATGATACTATGTGTGCACACGTACATATTAAAGTTAAATTTTGAAATGAAGCGATAAATTAGTTGAGTGAAAGAAAACTATTTAAAACATCAATCTCCAGCTTCTTCACTGTGATGAATTTCTGCTTTTGTAAAGATTCAGACCAAAATTTCACTTATTTTAATTTAATTTTAACATCTTGTTTAAATTGAACAATATCCACGATCTGTTGAACATAGTGACTAAAATAAAAATAATCTGCACATTAAGCGATGAAAATTAGTTGCAGTCCTAAACTTAACTCCTCCATTTCATTTTACGTCAATGTTTTCCATTTACTTCAGTGTTAATCACTTGGTGTCACAGTTGTGCATGACAGTTTTTACACTATAAACACTGAAGGCAACTTTAAAGAAAAAAAGAAAAAAAGATGGATCATTCACTCGACTTCGGAAACAGCTGACAAACAAAAAAGGGCATGACCTCTGTGCCGCTTACAATGGTAGCACACACACACAGTGCCGCCACACCCTCGGCCTATTTATACTCCGATTCAGGAGTGCTGGATAAATAGCAGCATGTCAAGGACTTCACTGCTCTTTGAGAGTCAAACACACACCTGACCAGTGAAACTAGTGCAGCCACAGTCGGGTGATTTTCTTGACCAATCAGCAACAACCTCAGCTGAGTGTTGAAAGCAACGCTTCAGGTTTTTAAGGCTAAACTATAATGGCCTCAGTCTCAGTCCTCAAACATGCCGTCATCTGACTTTACTGGTGACATATTGACACTTTTTGACTTAAAGCAGCTGTAATCTATATTTTTATAATAAAATATCAATGACAATGTGAAAAGTAATGCTGTGTCTCAATTCGGATACTTCTGTTAGTACACCGTCCCTAAAGCTGTGCCGCTAGCGAGAGCCAACTATAAAACCAACAAAGAAAGCAAACAATATAATTAATAGATTCAATAATGACACTGAACCTAGTTTAAAAAGGGACTATTACATTATTGTTTGGACATGCTGTCTGGCTGCTCATGTACACAGAAAGAGGATGGAGCTACTTTTAACTGCAGTTTTACTTAAAAAATGGCCAAAACATCCGCACACTCATTTCCATTGCAGCTTTCAGTCAGAGCACATTAATTCCACTTTTAAAATTCAGCTCCAAAAGGAACCAAACAGAGTTTGAGGACGGAGAGCTACAGTGCTGACGTTCAGATGGGTTGAAGGACAAACACAAAGACAGACGGCCTGCTGGTGGAAACCTGAGGTAAAAAAAATAAATAAATAAATAAAAAACCTGCGTTAGTCAGCTCACACTGTTGTCTGAGGGCAGACGTCTCAACAACAAACAGGTCAAAGTTAAGAAAAACTGAAGCTGCTCCAACAGATTCTTTTCCTCTTTGGTTGCTTTGTCTATACATTTCTTGAATTTGTCCTCCGATTCTTCTACTTGCCGTTTACTTCTTTGTAAGTTGCATGTGTTACATTAGCTTTAGCTGTCACTCATCTATCAACATGTGGCGTCCTGTTGTGGAAAAGCGATGGGGACAAACGGGAAACCTTTCAGTTACTGGATATGTGGATTGTCCAGTGGAGAGATTTCCTGCAGAACAAAACACCCATATAAGCTGATGTTTTCCTCTAAAAAGGTGGCTGCCAACAGTCACAAAGAACAACAGTCACTGAAGAGCTTCTGTACAGACTCGTGGATCTGTATCGCCTGAAACGTCTGCAGAGTTAAAGAGATCCACACATGCGTCACTGTGAAACGAACACCGAGCAGACCTGCAGAGCAACATAACATCGCTGAACCTGAACATCAAACGCACCCTCCGAGCTCGCAGCGGCACATCGGCTCTGACAGACTGATCCAGGATCAGAGGAAACGGTTTCAAACTAGGATCACAGCTGATCAGGGTTATTCAGGAGGACATGTATCAGGATTGAAGTTGATAAAAATAAAAAAATTTAAAAAAAAAACCTGTTCTTACAGTTGACAGGATTGAAATGAATTAGAATTACAGTTGATCAGGTTTACATCTGATCTGGTTTAAAGGTAATCAGGATTACAGCTGATCAGTGTTAGTTATTTGGGTCTACAGTAAAACAGAATTACACTGATCAGGACTGTTAATTCAAATTAGTTAATCCAGTTGTTGATAAGCATTGCATCTGATCAGGATTACATCTGATCTGGATTGCACCTGATTGGGATTACGATTGACAAGAATGACAGTCGATCAGAATTACATTTATACAAGATTCAATTTGATTTGGGTTACAGTTTATTGGGATTGCTGCTGATCAGGATTGAAACTGATCAGGATTACACCTGAACAGGACCACAGTTCAAGTCAAGATTACAGTTGATGGGATTATATTTGATGAAGGTTACCACTGATCTGGAAGTTAATTAGATTACATCTGAACAGGATTACAGTTGCTAAGGATTAAAGTTAATTTGGATTATTACTAATCAGGATTACAGTTCCAGTATCTAACTTGTTTTTTTTTCTTGCATTTAAAGCACTTTAAAACTGCCTTGTATATAAATTAGACTATATAAATTGTTATAAATAAATTGTTCATTCAATCCCTATACTGTACACGCATTCCCTGAGCCTTTATGTCCCTGCTGGGTTGCTGTAGATGCTGCAATGTTGAAATCACTGTTAATTGCACACCAAGTATTTCTCCTTCTTGGGAAACAGCTCAAACACATTGTGATGATGATAATAAGAATAATAATAATTACTACAAAGTCAATTAACTGAACCATTGCTCGTTCTGTCAATTAAACTGGAGGTGCGGTGGTTCATTCATTCCTCAGCAGTGACTCCCAGGCAGCGAGTAACACAGTCGTAATGAGTCACTGTAACCGAGATACAAACTGATCTGTCAGCGCGCACACACACACACACACACACTAATGGCAGGCAGGTGTGTACAGGTGTGAGCCTGTCAAAGCCATCAGACAGGGATTGCGCCCTTTTTGAGGTCTATCTGGCTCAACAGGTATTAAATGCAGACATGCATCATTTCTAGAAGGTTGTACAACGGATGATTGACAGTTTTCTCCTCAACTTAGACATCAATATGAACCTGACTAGAACATATGATAGGTTAAGGGTTATCCACTAGTCCACTGAGTAGAGACGGGTTGTGCAGCTGATGAGTGTTTAAATAGCTGTTGATGAGCTTCAAGAGTTTGATGATCTGAACTACCGCAGGACCAATCTGGGAGTTTAAAATATCCGTAATTAAATATCGGACGATGTCGTTTTCCTTTACACACCCCTGGGCATTTTACAGTGGAAAAATAAATTCAAATTCTGGCTGACAAATTATACACTGGTGACATTGTCAAAATATATCTTTGGCATTTCTGTACTTCAGTTTTCTGTCAGTTATCAGCCAATATAGCCACCGATAAATCTGCAATAACCAGGTTTTTAAAAAAGAAATTTGTTTCTGAATGTAAAATCCAGCAACCAAGCAGACGGTAATATATTTAGCTAGTTAGTGTGTATTTAGATACCGTCCACCTGTGGTTTGCTGCAGTGCTAAAACCTTTATTCTTTGTTTGGTAAGTAGTTCTAGTTCTGCATCACTTTTAGGTGGACTAGCTCCCCGTCTTCCTCAGTGGGGAAGGCATTCATGGTTTCTGAATCATTGAGGAATACAATAATAATTAAAGCTGCAAGCAGCGATGAACGGGCCCTCGCACACCGTGCGTGCGTCGGGGAGTGCAGCGTCCGCCGCTTCACGTCACGTCAGACCATAAAACGTGTCATTTCCTGCTGGTGTCATTTCCTGCTGTCACTAGGTGGCGCTATGACTGTGGGCGAACATTTACATAGACGCCTTCAGGCGGGGGGGGGTAACGAAACATGGGAAGTTTGGGGCCTGTAGGACAATGTAAAGTCTAGTTATAAGCCACTTCCTGTTTGATGAAAAAGGCGTCATGGAAACGCTGTTTGATGAAAAGTCACAATCTTCACAGTGAAGCATCATGAAGGTTTTAAGTGTATGGTCACCGAATTTGATGTGGATGTGGTTAATCTGCTAGGTGTACTGATGAAACGTATTGGGGCGTGCAACATTCTGTTGTCAATAGGTGGCGCTATGACTTTGATTCAGTATTGACCCCTACGTGTGTTCAGGGCGGGAATGTCATCAAACGTGAGCAATATGAAAAAGATCCGATCATTTTCATCCGACGAAATACAATAGGGTCCTACACACTGGTCAGTGCTCGGGCCCTAACTGTGGCTGGGGTTTCTGGATACCAGAAACTATGTTTCTGGACCAGCTGGTTACATTTAATTTCTTGTATGACCACCTGGGCAGAGGCCTGATTGTTGGTTTCCCATGTCCACATTTGGGATAGGGTGAACCAGGTGGTGTTTCAAGGAACCACAACAGGATCATCTCTTTCCTCTGCTGGAACACTCCCTGAACGCAGCATCTATTATTCATGGTGAATATGAGCACTCTGCTAACAGGCGTTAATGTACCGAGAGAGAGCTGCACCTAATTGGTTATTTCTCTTCCCTCACAGGCCATAAAAGCACTGCTGTTTGACAGGATGTCTGTTTGGAAAAGTTTTTGTGTGAAGTGTTCAGCCATAGAAACCACTGCAGACTGACTGAGACTTAAATATGCCAAGAGCAACACGCATGTGAAAGCCAAGCATCAACACCATCATCACTTACTTGAGCAAATAGGTGAGGAGAGATAGATTTAACAGCAAAATTCATATGATCTTTCCTACATATTTGAGTCCTGTTCCTCTTTCGGGTTCCTGACTGCAGAGCTCATTGTGGCTGTGATGTTCGGCAGATGGGAAACATCACTTAGCAACTTAAAGCTTCTGCAGAGCCACAAGTTAAAAACTGTACGATAAATAACCCACCCTCACCATCATCATTAGGTAAACACATCATGTCCACTGAGTGGTTACAATCAAGTTAACATCGATCTAACTACATTTCTGGGAACATGAGAGAAGGACCGAAATAACCTCAGCAGGCAGCCGGACTGACATTCGAACAGCAGGAGGTTTATTTTAAACAAGACACGGAGCTAAAGGTGGACTTTCGATTTGTTTAGATTATTTCTGACATGCTTGCAGTTGGCAGAGAAAGAGGAAGGATGTGATGCGGGAAATCTAAACAGTTTGGAGAATGTTTTGAAGCCTCGAGTTCAGCGATCACTTCCATTTTGTTAGTGAAACTAATCCTAATGTGAGCAAAGAGGGCCGGGCGTCAATAGAGCGTAGGGCAACCAACAAGCGGTGTGATAGACTAAGACTCTTATGAATCAAAGCAAACACATCCCAGAATATTCCTCTAAATCAAGATAATACAACTTCTGCCAAAGAGCATATGTCCTGAGAACCACTACAACAGTTTTCAGCAGCCTTGACAGCTTGTTTTCCATTACTGTAGGAAGGTAAATCAGTGAGGAGAAACATAACTACGGAAGCCCTGAGAGGCTTTGACATAACTGGTGAAAAAGTTTTTGCCAGGATAATCTTTCTGTGGTAGGTGAAAAAGAAATGTTTTTTCAGGATTATTATTTTTCTGAAAGTTTTTGTCGTTGATAATATTCATTTCAAGTGCACCACTAAAAAGGACTAAAGACTAAAAGCATTCATGTTTTCTACCAGGTGGGTTTTAATTTCTCCATGCACTCTAAACACAAGCTACATACTGTGTGTGTTAGCAATAATAGACATTGGGGGGAAAAAAGTAACTTGGAAAACTTATCCTGGAAAAACATTTTTTCACACCTGTTTAAAAAGATGAAAAAAAAAATTTTAGGTCATAAACAATTTAGATAAGACTTAGAAAATGGATCACCAGAATTTTTTTTTTTTTTTTTCCTCACTTGACCTCTCAGGGCTTCCATACAACGCCACTGCCATTGAAAAATTAGTAAAACTCTACAGCAAAGAGAAACAGTAAAGTTTGTATATATGCATGTTATGTAACTAAGTCTGAGCGTAGGAAAGCAGAGCGGAGATGGAAGAAATCCAGTCTCCAAGTACATTATAATGCTATGAAAGAGCCATTACTCGACTACAATAACATGGTAAAGAATGCAAGAGCACAATATTTCTCTCAACTTATCTCTGCCCATCAGCATAACCCCAGACTATTATTTAAGACCGTTGATCAGCTGGTAAATCCGACCCCTCCCTGTGCCCAGCGGAAAGTGGCACTGATTGTGAACATTTTTTAATTTTAATTGATAAAGTAGAGTCCATCAGAGCTTCTGTTACCCCTATCGGCACAGACTCTAAAATCCACCATCCACTACAGAACACTTTTAATCACTTTACTCCCATGTCTCTCTTTGTCTGAGCTTTTAGAAATAATATCGCATATGAAAATGTCCTCCAGTCCCGTTGATGTAATAAACAAAATTTCTTTCTCGAAATCATTGAATCTCTCAGGCCCTGTCTGTTGTCAGTTTAACAGTTCTTTATCTTATGGTTGTGTCCCAGATTATTTTAAAACCACATGTGTACAACCTCTTTTAAAAAAAGCATGGGCTTGATCCTACCCTTCCTCAAAACTACCTTTTATATCAAAAATCTTAGAAAAATGTGTGTCCAAGCAGTTGCTTTTAACAGCAGAAAACTAACATTTAACCACACGTCATCTTTTGCTCCTGTTAAGTATGGTGTCTCTCAGGGGTCAGTGTTAGGACCAATTTATTTTCTCTGGATAATATGTCCCAAGGGAAGCATGTACAGAGACATGGTGTTTCCTTCCATTGTTATGCCGATGACACACAGATCTACCTGCTCATAAGAGCCATTGATCCTGGCGTGCTGAGTTCAATACATGACTGCCTATGCGATATCAAAAACTGGATGTCAATTTTCTGCAGCTTAACTCCAGCAAAACAGAGATTGTTGTAATTGGCCCCCAGAACTTAGCAAAACAAATCCAACCATCAGCTGGTTCCCTGATGGAACACATCAAGCCTGTTGCAAAGAACCTTGGCGTTTGGTTTGACAGTAACTTTAGCTTTGAGCAGCACACAACAAAACTTGTGCAGTCTTATCTTAGAAATATTGCCAAAATATGATCAACTTTATCGTTTAATGACAGACCATTTTACATGCCTTCATCTCCTCACGTCTAGACTACTGCAACAGCCTTTTCACCTGCCTCAACCAAAAATCTATTAATCGGCTCCAGACAGTACAGAACTCAGCTGCCAGGCTTTTAACAAGATCCAAGAGAAGTGACCACATTACACCGATTTTAGCCTCCTTGCATTGGCTCCCAGTATGTTTTAGAATAAATTTTAAGATTTTACTGTTGACTTTTAAGGCTCTCCATGACCTGTCTCCATCCTACATATCTGACCTCCTAGTTGCATACAAGCCAGTACGTAGCCTGAGATCCTCGGGCAGAGGTCTTTTATTTGTTCCTGAAGCAAGGCTGAAAACTAGGGGTGACGGAGCTTCTGCAGTCAGAGCCCCAAAGCTCTGGAAGGAGCTGCCTGATGAAATCAGGTCAGCAGAATCAGTGATCTCTTTTAAATCTTAACACACTTTTATAGGAGAGCTTTTCCTAATTTTATTGACTACAGTTTTTGCTGGGTTTTGTTTCATTTGTTTTATTTTGTTATTAATTTATTGGAAAATGTTATGATCTGCTTGTTGTGAAGTTGTTGCCTTGTGTGAAGCACTTTTTAAAGTGGTTCTAGAAAAATGCTCTATAAACATAAAGATCATCATCAATTTGTCTTTACATTTAATTAACTAGTTTTGACAGAGAAGTAACTTATCGCTCTAATATAATCAAAGACATTTTCAAATGTAAAAGTGATATGTAAAAAGCCAACCTCCCTCCAAACTGTGACATTATACCCTTCATATTTGTGCAAACATAAATAGTTAATAAGTGTTTATTCATTTAAGGATTCCTTCAACATTTTACTTCCCAATTTCTGTGTTACAGTGGTATTATCAATGTTCCTACATTTCCCAAGATGCTCTTAGGTCAGTTGCTTTAATGATGTCATCATTAGGCAACCTGACTCAGAAAATCAGGAAACAACAAAACAAGGCGAGGTACTGTGTTTAGTTCCCGTTTTAGTCCAGTGATAAAACCATTAAAATGTCAAAGTCAAACGCAGTGTAATAATAGCAGAACTAGAGGAGAGTGAGCCGCTTCAGAAACGTCCCTCACACAGAAATATCTACTCAGCTAATATTAGCAGTTAGACTGTAGCCACAAAACCCCATGAATTTATTTGTTATTAAATAACCTTGTCATTTGTAAGGGAAACAGTGTTATTTCTTAATTCAAAAATTACCAGCTTCTGAGGATTCATTTTGAATCAGACTCTTGCTTTTACACTTTCTGGTGTGACCAGGCCTTTAGATAATCCAACAAGAACTTGTTTCAAAGTATACTGAGGCCTTTAGCCTAGCTTAGCACAAAGCTAGGCTAAAGGCTGAAAATAATACTTTCCAAAATCTCCAAAGTTGTCTAATCGTTTGGTCAACAAATGGCTCCAGCACTAACTGCCGATAAAACCACCACATCTCGTTTGATAAGGTGCCTCCTACTTTCATTCCGCACCTCCACCTGTTTCAACAGCCTTGTTACAACAAACCTTCAACAACAAGTTGTGTTGAGCAAGACCTTAACGCACAAGGACTGAGTGGAGCTATAGAACACGGACCATTTGGTTTTAATGGGGAACTTCCAGCAGAGAATGAGGAAATACAGAAACGTGAAGCAGAGTGGGCTGAACCAAACTTTCCACTGAACGCATAAAGAAAACCGACTACAGAAAAGAATTTAGAAAATACTCCAAACTCTTGTTCACATGCAACATTCATTTAAAATCTAACCACGGGCCGAGGAGTGATATGAGGCTGCAGAGGACAGACGTGATGATGCGAGGCCGAGAGGCGGGCCACACCCTGAAACTGAGCAAATGTTTGTGGAGGGAGAGGCAGAGAGACGATTAAGAGCCGACACAACCTGTTTTACACCACCGACAGGTTGGCTGAAAAAACAAGACGGATGGCGTTCAGACTGTACCAGAGCAGCTCCACACAGTCACAACTCAAAAATACACGGCTCATAAAAAAACAGATTGATAAAAGATCACACAAAGAAACACCTGCTTGACTAAAACCAATAGCTAAATAAGAGAAAAAGAAAAAAGTTCTAAAAGTGTCAGACACCTGTTCGACTTTGGCAAAACCCCCAAAACACAAAACAGGTTGAAAAAAGAAGCAAAAATAGAGTGAAAAATAATGTGTCACTTGTTTAATTAAAAGCTACATCTCAGCCTCCAAGACTGGTATAACACACCCATAAATTAAACATCAGAATGATGAATGAATGAATGAATGAATCCTGCATCAAAACTGAGACAAAATTCAAACAATTTAAGAGAGAAAACTAAAGCCTGCTACAGGTACAGAAACTCTTGGAAACAATATAAATGATTTAAACATGGTACAGAATCTCTTGTCCAATACATCACCTGTAAAGTCAAAGTGTTAAGTTTGAAATGATGTAAATAATCTTAAATTACTATGTTTTGTTTTCCAGACTCACCCAGAAAAGGAGGTTGAAGAAGAAGAGAAGGTATTTGACGCATTTATTCACCGCCATGGCTTTTATTTTTCTCTTGAGTCGGCTTCTCACTCACAGCTTGTGACCCTCGACAGACTCGAGCTTCCTACAGAACGGAGGCAGAAACAGACTCCCTCAGGCTAGTAAACAGACCAGCCTGCTCTACCAGTTTCCCCTCACTGAGGGTGCATCCCTTTTGTATTTCCTCCCATGCACCCTCCTTTCCTTTCCTACGCCTGCTTTTCATTCATGTCATTTCTTTCTCTCCCTGCTCCTTGCCTTCTTTGTCTCCTCATTTCCTGCCAAGGGCGTAAGCTAATCAAGCAGGGACGAGCCCGAGGGCCTCGAAACCAACAGATTGCAAATCTCTCTTTTCAGGTGAAGACATTTTATCTCTAAAGCTTTCTTTTAAATGGGTGGCAGTGTGAGCTTCAAGGGTTGAAAATGAGTCTTTAGTGGAGAAGTGTGTAATATTTGTAATTATTTGAAGACATGAAAACCCCCCAAAATATATGTATTAATTTATTTAACAGGGACATGTTAATAAATGTTGCTGTAAAATGTGCCAGTTTGCCAAGAGGCTGTTTTTCATCTGTAGTCCCTGAACAGATGTTAAAAACAGAATATAAGCTGAGATCATTTGTAAGCATCCAGATCAATAAAAAGGAGAATATAAACGTTACTAAAAACAAACATTGGGTGTTCTAATCCTATAAATCTCTTTTTTTCCTGAGTTTTGTTCATATGAGCACAGATTCAGCAAAGTTGTCAATAATTCCTCCTTTCAACCTGATGAACACCACCTGTTCAGGAGTAAATGTGAGATTTGATCATTAGCATTGTTGACGCTCTCAAATTGCCAAATAAGGCTACATGTTCTGGTCAGTTTGTTCCATTCAAATGTCACCCAAGAGTAAAAAGAAGAATTTCAGTCAGCTTCAAGTCCTGCTGTCAGAAAACATAAGTGGCAAAGTGATATCAGAGGACCCATTCCCTTAAGTGCAATTTTTATATTTAACTTTTAATTGCAACTTCATTGACTTTCAGACTGTATCTAGGTGTTCATATACATTATACTGTATATACTGTAGTATTCAAGTATCCCTGCATCTGTTCTCATGCTTCTGCTGATGTGACATTTTCCCTGCATTGGATCAATAAATGTATCTGATCTTGTTACAACTGCTTTCCCAGTGTAAAATAAAGACAACATACCTAAAAAAAAAAAAAAAAAAATTTTAAAAATGAGGAAACCTGATCACAAAATAACAGGATGGTGTTTCCTCAGAAAGTTTCTCAAATGAGCAAAATACCACAAATATCCTAAAATAAGTGGGTGGAGATGAAAGCAATCGATCTCAGGCTGGAAGGTCAGATAAAAATAAAGAATTAAATGAATAATAATTGACTTTAGTAAACTCATGAATTGTTGATCATGACATTGAGCTCATAACCTCATCACAGACTATGGTTTTGCTCTTTACTCTTGTCACAAATCTTTTAATTTTCACATAACATGTATTAAAGCTCAAGTACAGCATGAACACAATGGCATGGTCATTAAAGGTTCAGTGAAGTATGACTTTATCACCATCTAGTGGCAGCTGTACAAAACTACAATACAATCAGCAAACCTCCTCCACAATCCCCTCCCTCTTTTGTTTGACTTGCAAATGTTCTCACCACCAGTTAGCCAACAGCTACATGAGGACAATGTTCAGTGTTTCTACACAACATCACATTTGATTTGACACCAGTAAGTCTCCACATTTCACTGACATTAAAATATGAATCCAGCCGGTTAATAACTTACAGGGCAACTTCAACTTGTCCAGCTGGTGATTATCAAACTGGTGTTTGACCAGCACTTCTGTTTGTCAAATGTATTTATAGAGCATGCTAAACGGATAATTTTATTGTTCTACTGATAATTAAAAAGGAACTCAAACAGTTGTATAAAGGTGGGTTTTAGACAGGATTTAAAAATGGGGATTGATGGGGATAACAGATGAGAGCAGCAATGGAGAAAGCTTGATCACTTTTGGATTTTGACTGGGAGTAAAGAGTGCCTGATCAGGGGATCAGGGATGTAGGCTGGAGCCAATCAAGGGCATAAGGATAGAAGGTCAAGATTAAGTTGTACAGCATTTGACATCATCTATCTTTAGACTCTTGATTCAGATAAGAAAAAACTTGTGATCTGGCATCTAGGCAGCAGGGGGGAAAGGACCCAAGCGCAGTTCTAAGGATTTATTAAACTCAAAGTAAACTTACTTGCAAAAACTGGCAGACGAGAAGACAAGCAATAGGTACAACAGGGAATTGAAGGTAACGAGAATGAGTCAGAACTAGTATATATGGAGAAGTCAATGAGGGAAACAGAATCAGGTGAGCAGCTAGACACAGGTGATACTAATCAAACAGGCAGGAAAAGAACAAAGACAGGAAGTAAACAGCACACAAGAAAACAAGACCTGGGATTTCAAAATAAAACAGGAAATCAGTCCAGAAACACACAGAGTCCAACATAAGTCCTTCGTGGGTCATGACAAAAACTCATCCAAAAACCCTTTAACAAGCTCAGGAAAAGCAACAGGGGGGATCCCTCTCCCAGGATGGACAGACAGGAAATAGATGTCGTAGAACAGAACACACCATCAGGACAATCAGGATGACAACATTATTATAGACAGCAATCATCAGAAGTAGTCTGATCTGACATGGATAGGTGAAGGGAATGAAGGGAAGCTAAAATTGGTGTAATGAGGTCAAGGTCAGGGTGTTGAATCCTGTACAGACTGTACAGCATTGTGATTTGTGATGTTGGGCTATGTAAATAAAAAGAGAAAAAGGTTTAAGGCACAAAAACACAAGCAACAAAATACACATAAAACAGGACAAAATGCAAAAGAGAGTGCAGATCAAGGCACATACTGTATGGTACAGTGAGACCTCGGTGCATTAAGTTGAGCACTATAATGCGTTATGCATAATCTTTGGTGGGCATAATAACTGATACATGTGTCTTTAATAGAGAGAGAGAGAGGAGGGGTAAAGAGAGGATGTATGTGTCTGCGTGGCAGAGAGAGGGCGGGGCAAGGGGTTTAGTATGAGCAACTGAGGGACAGAGAGGGTCAGGGTCTAGAAGAGCCAGGGGGTTACAACTGCACATGGATGTATAATCTGCTTTTTTCCTTCTTCCATCAGCTGTTTTCAGATTTGTAATAGTTTTTTTACGTCTTTGTAGGATTTCCCGTGGATACTGGTCATTGAGTCAGTCGCCGGTTCCTTTTAGTCGTTTCTCTTGTTGTTGAACTACTTCTTTGTGTTTGTAGAATTTCCCAATAATCGGTCGTGGTCAGTTGGTGTTCTCCGATCCCAGACGGTGTACATAGTGATGTGTGATGTTGTTGACTGTCTCTGCGGGTAGTTTGAGTTGTGTGATCATGAATTCCTTTACTGGTTCTTCGGGGTCGTCTGGAGTTTGTTTGGGAATGCCAAAACTAAATTGTCTCTCATGCTGTGAGCTTGTAAGTCCAGAACAGTCTCTTTCATGGCTTTGTTTTCGGTGGCTGGGTGGTAAGCATGTTAACGGAGTGTTGTAGTGATTTGTTTTCCTTAGTGAGTGAGTCTTTTAGGTCCTGACTGAATTCTAGGCTTTGGTGCAGTGCCTGGAATTCCCTGTGTAGTATTTCAATGGGTGCGATCAAGTCTTATACGTTTGTTTTCAGTGGAAATGAGTGTCGCTCACCTCTGTGCAGCGTGATGGCTTTGGAGATGTGGATGGTGTTGGGCTGGATGGTGGAGGGCTGGAGAGTGAATCCAGACAAAGGCTTTTGAGATTTGGAGTGGAGTATCATCTGTTTTGTCTTTGTTCATGATGCAAAGCCGACTGAAGCACTCGTCTAGTTATTGTTCCAGGTGGTCCAGGTCGCTTGATGTTATAGTCCAGTTTTGAAATGGAGAAAAGCAAAGGCCCCTTTGACATTTCCTCATTGTTTTCACATTGATACATTATTATAAGAATGTAAGCCATTTAAAGGTTAGGGACAGATTATAGTTACCGTTAAAAAAAAGCAATCCCTACTAAAGTATTTGGCCAACAGCCAACTGTATTTGCATCTATTCTGTATCCATACTCTTATTATTTAATTTCACTACTTGTATGTAGCGTGGAATCACAACTCATTGGTCAGTCTGGTCTGATGTCATACGTTTTTTAGGTTGGGAAGGTTTGAGGGTTGGAAGAAGAAAGTTGATGTGACCTCACCTACACGAGACTAACAGGTAAGACTACTTTCAGAAAACATTAGACACAGTAGTATGTCATAATTCATTATAACGTAGCAGTGTAAAAAACTTGTATATGAAAACTGTGAATATTCAAGTATAATGTACAAGTATGTGCAGTATGTGTATGACATGACAAAGACATAGTCTAAAATGTCTCTAGTGTGTTTTGTTTTTCAGGGCTGAGATAAGGCATGTCACAACTGGCCTCAGAATCCTTTCAAAGCTGTCAGAGCAGAGATGTGTTTTTTTCCCCCATGTTTTATTCACTTTGGATACAAACCTGCATTAACATTGGTGGTTCAAGACAGCCAAGGCAGTTGTTATCCCTCTAGAGATCTGAGGCTGTGAGGGCGACCTTGTGTAGTATATCTGGGTTTTATTTGTCAAACTAATGTCAGGGCTGGAGAACTCACAGTTCTGAAAAGACACCAAGCTGATTCTCTTGTAATGTTGTCATTCCCTTATTTCTAGCAGGGAGCCATAATGGCGAAACTTAAAGAGGAGCTCTGGAAAACTCTGCAGGACTTAGAAGAAGATGAGTTTAGGAATTTCAAGTGGTTCCTGAAGCAGGATGACATCCTGGAAGGCTTTTCAGGCATCCCAGTGGCTCGGTTAGAGAAGGCAGAAAGGCAGGACACAGTGGATCTAATGGTACAGAAACATCAGGGTCCTGGAGCTCTGAAGGTAACCTTGAAGGTTTTAGAAAAGATCAGCAGGAATGATCTGGTGCAGCGTTTGGAAAACTCCAGCTCGGGACTGAAAGGTAAATATATAAATAATTGAAAAACAAGTTTCACATATAATATTCATTATGGATTATGTATAGTACTTAAACAATAATAAAGTTTTCATTCAAATTAGAGATGTCCCAAGCCACTCCTAAGGATCGGCGTATTTTAACTGATCGGTATTAGATAAAATAAATCTGATCAAAATCCAATCCTTTCTCTATTGAACTCTACTGTGTTTTGGTGCAAATGACTCTGAGATCAGACATGGAGGTTGGCAAATCACAGATTCGCTGAGCTCTTTCCTTTCTATTTCTCATTAGCAAAGAGCAGTGCACAAAACAATCAGCTAGCTTCTCATGTTTAGCTGTCACTATTTAATGTTAATTTTGTGAGTAACTTGATGACAATACAAAATTAAACTTGGCTGTTGTTGGGTTTGTGTGCTATCTGCAGTCGGTGTCTGTACTCAGCCAAAGATTGTTTATGAGGGAAGAACCTCCACTCTAAAACACCACCGTACAACAGCGAGTGTTTCTGTAGTTCCCTCGACTACAACAGAGTGAGGCGTCTTCCCTGTAGTGGATTGCGTCACATCAATTTCAGGTTTCACATTCTTCCAGTTAAACATTCATATCATATCAATAATTTAAGTTTATAAACTTAATAGTTTTGAACCAGAACCTTCAGTATTTGGATTAAGTACCAAATATAGTAGTCTGCAGCTGTTATTTCAATGTGTTAGATACATTTAGGTTAAATATTGGTATCTAATCGGACAACATTAAAGGACTTGGATTGGGGCCAAAAAAAACTTAATCAGACATTACAATAGTATTTTACACAATTAAACAATTGAGACAGTAAACAACACAGAAAGTTGTTCTGTAAGACTGACTAGATGTTTTTTTTGTTCTGCCCTGTTTTAGACCTCAAGAAACATGACTCTGTACCTCTCAAAAGTGATTGTGAAAGAAAGATGGCCGAGCTGGGGGCTGAAATAAAGCTGATGATCCAGGAGAGACAGATGAAGATCAGGGAAATCAAACACTCAGCAGAGCTCAGCAGCAAATCTGCAGACAGACATATCGCAGACAGTGAGCAGGTCTATACTGTTTTGCTGCAGTCTGTCAGGAATAGTCTGGCTAATCTTATCGAGGAAATTAATGAAAAGCGTAAAACAACACAGAAACAGGCCGAAGAATTTATCCAGGAGCTGGAGCAGGAAATCTCTGAGTTGACAAAGAGAAGCAATAAGATGGAGCAGCTCTCACGCACCGAAGAACACCTCAACTTCGTCCAAAGCTTTGCCTCCCCTAATTCTATTCTAGTCAGCATCCCTCCGCCAACATATGGGGGAAGTGTGGGGATTGCTGTGAAGCAGCTTGAGGAAGAATTTAGCAAAGAGAAGGAGAAGTTGATCGCTAAGGCCAAGCTGAACAGGGTCCAGCAGTTTGCAAAGGATGTGACTCTAGATCCTGACACAGCAAATCCCTACCTCATGGTGTCTGACGATGGGAAACAAGTTTACTATAGTGACATAAAGCAAAACCTCCCAGACAACCCAGAAAGATTTAAATCTGCTATAAATGTCTTGGGAAAGCAGAGTTTCTCTTCAGGAAGATTTTACTACGAGGTTCAGGTTGAAGGGAAGACTTCCTGGGATTTAGGTGTCGTCAAAGAGTCGATTGTCAGGAAGGGATCGATCACAGCGAGCCCCACGAATGGCTACTGGACTATATGTTAAGGAATGGAGATAAGTACAAAGCTTCTGGTGTCAATCTTAGTGTAAAATGTCAGCCAAAAAAGGTTGGTGTGTTTGTGAATTATGAGAAGGGTTCAGTCTCCTTTTCTGATGTAGATTCTGCAGACATTATCCACAGCTTTACTGACTGCTCCTTCACTGAGAAACTCTACCCCTTCTTCAGTCCCAGCCTTCATCATGGTGGTAAAAACTCCACCCCTCTGATCATCTCTCCTGTCAGTTACACTGATTAGATTTGATCAATCATCCACTCAAAACTGATTCTGTAATTCATGAAACATTACAAAATAAAGTCATCAGCATGGAAATGCTTTGAAACAGTCAGAAAATGTATTGGGGTGTGGTTGTAGTACCAGGTTGTGCCACTAGATGGTGCTACTTTGTTGGATGAAATTACGGTTACAGATGTATGCACTGCCTTGCTCAGCTCCCTGTCTCCAGAGTAATATCCATATTCTACCACTCGTATATGGACAGAGAAGGTAGTGCCTGGCATTGTATGGTTAATGAATACTGCACAATAAAGTAACACTGTGAAACCTTACTTTTTCTTTGCCTATAGGGTTTTTAAGTTAGCTAGCTATCCTGAAGCCAATGTTAATGCTATACTACCTGCTCCAACACAACAAGCCCATAGCAGCTCCCCATACATGTGTCCAGAAACTGCGACACATAAGTCAAAAACCTTTTGAGTGAAGAATGGTGTAAATACAGGTACCCAGCTCACCTGGTAGAGTGGGTACCACGTATCGGCCTGGGTTTGAATCCGGCCCAGGCCCTTTGCTGCATGTCATCCCCCCTCTCTCTCCCCTGCCTTACCCTACCACAGACATTTAGAGGCCAGACACCAGCCACCTTACCACAATACCTCAACTTGGCACCTCAGACCACTTGGGGGAATATAAAATCAAGGGAAAAATTTACTCTGAGGCCCAGCACCAGCCACAGTGGGACTTTCCCCCTAATAGGTACCTCAGGGCTCAAGGGGGATACTTTACTTGTGCGGTGAGGTTCATGACTGGTGAGGCACTGACTCCTCTGGATGAAAAATATATGAACCCAAAATAGAAGCTTATATTTCAATTTTGACCTTAATTGAAACATTTAGTTGGTTTAAAAGCTTTTAATTATGCTTTAATCAATTCCACACTGTTCAACAATACGATAGCAAGAAAAATAAAAGAATATTTAATATAAGGTCAAATTCGATTTTTTAAAATTTAAATGTTGTTGTTTTTTTGAAAGAAGAGCACTCAGCGACGTGTACCTGTTCCCTATTGTGCCTATGGGGCTCATCACTGCCCCCTATCAGTGCGGCTTTCTGCCTCACCCTGTGCATTTTCACTGCGCATTTATGGCCGATCAGAAAGACTAATATGTCACACACATTTATTAAATATATTAGACAGACTGTGGAACGTCAGCATGTGTAGTACATGTGTAATCAAACATGTATATTGGCGATATAAAGAGAGACAGCAATGGGCATGCGCCAACTGCCTGCGTCAGTCAGTGTGTGTAGCACAGCGCCGTCAGAGGTGAGGCCCAGTTCATCGCTGCCTCACCTCACCCTTCTCCCATGTATTTGAACAGGAAATGCGTAAATTTACCAATTTTGACCATAGAAATGTTGAAATCATACAGAAAACAAATTTATAGAACAGTCAAGTGGACAAATTGATTTTCTCTTATCATTGTTAGTATTTTACTTGTCATGATAACAGGTGAAGCAGTGCCTCACCTGCCTCCCCTGACTGCACGTCACTGGTCTGTATGTGCCAGGTACTAGACACTGTTGGCCATTCACCTAGTGGGCACCATAGACCATTGCGGGGACTTCACTACACTATTTGGTAAAATCTTTTATGTATGGACCAAACTGTATAAGCATTATATAGTGAACAAAGAACCAGAGAGAGTATACCATTTATTCTACAAAGCACATCAGCCCAAGAATCAAAATATATCACGGTCATACCATTGAGGGTAATTTATTATCTAATGAAACTGTTGCCTGTTGGATGGGCAACAGTCACAATGCAGCCAATCCCCTACTGGGCTCATCAGGCCACAGATGATATATCTATTTAGACCCAACTGGTGCACTTTTGTGACAAAAGCCCATTCAAAATCGTGTTTGGACAAGTCACAGGTCAAGTGACAAGTAATGTGGTAATTATGACATAAACTAAAAGGGTTTCTTTTTTTAGTATTTAAAAAAGTTATAAATCAAGACACCAGATCATTGACTTTCCTTCTGTCCATATCAATGAACTACCTGCCACATTACCTGTAAGGAGTTTTCACCAAGTATACAGGCTGGAAAAAAATATGGTCATAAACACTTTATTGCCAGGTATTGTTCTGATACATGGAATTTGTCCCGGCACAAAGTACAGTTCAGTAGAATAAAGTAGAAATCACAGAGGTTACATTACATAAACCAGACAAATAGTGGGACTACCAGTTGGCAAATTATAAGCAATGTTTCCTTTCTGGAAATTACATGGGGGGTCATGTTATGTTCAAGGGGTGGACATTTGAGTATTCACAACTGCATTATTCTCATTGTGTTACAGAATTAGGGTATTACATTAAGAAGGCAATGTATTATGAGTTGTTTAAAGCCTAAATGTTGCTAGGCAAGGAGGTTTCTTCATGTCTGTCCCACAGTATGTATGATAAAGTTAGTCTGAAAAGTGACCAGTAAGCCCAGTTAACAGTAGACAGGAGTTTTCGGATGGGACGTGTTTTGCTTGTACAGCAGAAATAAATTCCTGACGAGGGAAAACAAGTGTAAAACAACTCCTGATGTCTTTATTGCAGAAACTGACCGTGGACTTAATCACTGTCAACTGTCCAAGAATTATTGGAGTTTTGTACTGGCTTTATACCAGGGTATTATAGGAGTATTGCCCGTTGTTGTTAACCATAGCATCACAATTAATAGATAACAGCATTAATAGCATTACATTTTCAATTTCAGTTTCACTACAATCAAAATCATAAATATTTTATGGCCGGATATGGGGTTTATAGACAGAATCTGTCCGGGCAATGTAGTTTGATGTCAAATATTAACACATTTAAGCAGATTACATAAACCAAGCAAAGACAAAGCTGCAGTCCAGACTAGATTCAATTTGTGTCTGAAGACAATTTGAACTAAATTTTTCGAGTCTTTCTAAATAACAGGTGAGTACTTTTGGTTACACATAAGATTACACTCATAAAGCAAAGCAAGTTTAAGTGTAATATATGTAAAGAGGTGGCAACAGCATAAGTTTATACCTGTTAATTTGTATTTGTAGGAAACATTGGAGAGTATTTTGAAAATTAAAATGACATTCAGAAATTGACCTGTTTATAAAATTGATTGTAATGGTCAGGAATTAGTTGAATAAAAACTTTTTTCCCTACTGCAATGTCTTGATCTACATATTTCTCATATTCTAGTGTATGGTCATTTATAATGTAAGCTATTTGAGTCTCTGGGCCATATTTCAATAACGCAAGCTCAACAAGTGCACAGACTGTGTGGGCGTCTCTAAGCACATCTGCTATTATGGTTCATGTATGTGCAGCAGCACAAAGTGCTAAATGGCTGCATGAAGTGATGTATGTATGAGAAGGTATGACTGGAAGCTCACCGCTTTCTTTAACAGGAAGTTAAGAAGCGAGTCAAGGTCAAGACAGTAACCACTTCTCTTGGACTGAGGATCATAACTTTAATGTGGCCATTTTTAGCATAGTTCACTAGGTGTTAGATAGAATAATCTAAATGTATTGTTCATCTTTCTATATCTGAAGGACTTTGTGTTGAATTCAGCTGGGTGAGTTTATTTTATACAAAATTTGATGACCCATTTTTGCTAAATTGTTTACTGTTAAAGAGGAGCTCTGGAAAACTCTGCAGGACTTAGAAGAAGATGAGTTTAAGAATTTCAAGTGGTTCCTGAAGCAGGATGACGTCCTGGAAGGCTTTTCAGGCATCCCAGTGGCTCGGTTGGGGAAGGCAGAAAAGCAGGACACAGTGGATCTAATGGTACAGAAACATCAGGGTCCTGGAGCACCTTGAAGGTTTTAGAAAAGATCAGCAGGAATGATCTCTTGCAGCGTTTGGAAAACTCCTGCTCAGGACCAAAAGGTAAGTTGGGGGAAGGTAAAAATATAAACATCTGAAAAACACAGAAGTGTCACATTCATCTCAGAAATTATTACATGAGTTATGAATATTCTATTAATAGAAATGTGTTCACAAAAAATGTAATACCTAATTTGTCACTCTTTATGGTGCACCACGTTCATCAAAAAGAAAAGAAGCAGGATAAAGAATATTCTTGCATTTATACCAGAAAGAATACAATAATTGGCAGCTGAGTCTGATTCTGTTACGTGAGAGTGTGAAAGCTCAGCACTTTTCATTTCTTTAATTATTCACAAGCTACAATTAATTTGGTGAACTGGCTCACAACAGTTCTGTTGGGTCTCTGTAAATATATAGAGTCGGTCTAGACCTGCTCTATTCGAAAAAGTGCCCTGAGATAACTTTGTTATGATATGGCGCTATATAAATAAAAAACATGAAAAAGCAACAAAACCTCATTCCCCCTTTTTTTACCTGCCACTTCCTCTGTATCACAAGCTGCAACCAGTCATTTTTCAGTCTCACTCCCAATCTTACCCTCACTGGGAAACAAGACCCCAGGATACTTGAACTTCCTCACTTGGGGCAAAAATGTGCTCCCAACCCAGAAGGGATAATCTAAGTCTTCTTTCCTTGCGCAGTGCGTAGCACCATCTCCTCCACAGCAAGAAGGTCCTGGATTAGAACTTGTCAGTGGCTAAAGCTTTTCTGTGTGGAGTTTGCATGTTCTCTTTGTCTTGGCATGGTTTTCCTCTGGGTGTTCTGGTTTCCTCCCCAAAAGACATGCATGTTATCCAGATAACGATAGTAATGGACTAAGGAAAGAGCCCAGATGCCTTTCTCCAGTGAATTCTGGGCCTGACCTGGGGTCAACTGACCTGGAATACCTTCACTGGGAGGTGTTCAAGTGCATATTTATCCAATGCCTTAACCACCTTAACTTACTCATTTTAATGCAAAGGAGCAGTGGTTCTACCCCAAGCTCCTTCTGGAAATCCGAGCTACTCACTCTTTTCCTAAGGGTGAGCCCAGACACCCTGCAAAGGGAACTCATTTCATGCTTTTATCCAAAATCTCATTATTTCGGTTTTTTCATTACTGACAAGCTCATGACCATAGGTAAGGTGAGGTGGTGATCAGTTGAAAACTCTGCTCCTCTCTTCACCCGAGTGTCCAACATATTTGGCCACAGATCTGATGAAACAACTAAATTAATTATCAATAATTAGGTAGCTTAAGGTGCTCTGATACCAAGTAGATTTATGAACTGCCTTGGTGTTTGTTAAGGACTAGTCCATGATCATGGTGTTTATGGACTAGTCCGTGGCTACCACAGAGGTCCAGTAACAAAGCACTGCTCGGGTTCAAATCAAACAAGCCATTCCTCACAGTCAACCCCCTTTGCGTTTTTTGGGGGGCCAAGCCTGACTGGGCCACGTGGTGCAGGACTAGTGTGCAGGCCTCTCCCAGGCCTTGCTCCAGGAGGGGTCCCCAGTCTTCCAGTTCTGCACAAGGTTGTTCTGTCTCTTATTGGCCAATCAATAAAGGCTCTTGAATTACTCATGATCTGGCCCTTGAAAGACCTTACCCCAAACAACATAGCTCCCAGGGTCACAGAGACACACAAATGTAAGTAAAATTTAGGTTAAATAATTAATTAAAAATAATTCCAGCACCCTGGCATCACCTTTAGAGGGAGGCTAAGTATTGTACTCCTATGAAATTGGAGCCTGCAGTCCCCATTTTTTTGTACATGTTTACCTCAGTGACTTCTGCCAGGAGATGATCAACTCCTCAAGTTAACAGAGTTAACCAAACTCAAAAGGCCTCTTTCTCCAGCCTGATGGATGCTTCCATTGATCAGGATTTTGGTTTGCCACAATGACCAACAACCTGCCCATAGCTCCAAACAGGTGTTCGCAATGGAGGCTTTGAAGGGGGTCCACTTGAAGTTAATGTCACTGAACCAACCTGTCCACGAAAGCAAAAAAAAAAAAGTGACACGATCCCTCTGTTAGCTTTCCCATATATCTGATCCTACAACCAGAGGTGAACCCAAATATATCTGGTTGGTACTTCTCAACATCCACCACAAACTTTGGCTGCCCCACAGTCCTCCTTCTGGCTGAAACCAGTTGGTCTCCATGGGTCCCAGTCTGACCGCCAGGACACACACCTTCCAGCTCTCCTCCCAGGCTGAATCCAGGAGGCCATTTCATAAACAGTCCTGAGACCCTTCTTAGTCTGGGCCCTCACCAGAAGGTAATGGTCCAGGCAACTTAAATCCCAGGATCAACAATACAAAACCTGTTACCCACACTAAAGTGGATGATCAAGGAGAGGGCTTTCTTAATCAACAGTGTAAAGGGCCAAACCTGTATGTTTGTTTCCACAAAACATTCAGGATAAAGGCAGTACTCCTTTATCCTGAAAAAAATGTCCAGATCATTTTACAACTAACTAATTAAAACAACATGCTCTGATGAAGTCTTCACACTGATCTGCGTCAGCAGTTTTATCATTTAAATAAATACATTTCACAAAAATGATGAAGAGGTGATTGTTTTGCTTTTTTTTACCACTAGACTGCCACGTTTTTCCTGAATATGCTTTAGGAAAAGCAGTCCTATTTTTGAGGCAGGCCAACCAACTGAAATTCAGTGCAAGAGAAGCATTTGTTTCCTCTTTTGCACTCTACAGTACATGCTTAGCAGGTGTAGCCTACCATTAAGAGCTCATGGTTTAATGAGGTTACACCCTTGTTTTAAAACTCTAAATCAAGCAATTATAAACTGCTGTAAAAGTTATACATTTTAAGTGAAATTTAAAAAAAAAAATTATTATAATGATACATATTGCATAATGACACATTACATTATAAAAGCTGTTCTGCAAGACTGACCATGTGCATATGTGCTCTGCCTTGTTTTAGACATCAAGACACATTGTGTTGGTGCTCGGAAAGAGGAGTATAACAGAGAGAAGGCCAAGCTAAAGTGGGTCCAGCAATTTGCAGTAGAGGTGACTCTGGATCCTGACACAGCACATCCTAATCTCATCATGTCTGGTGATGGGAAACAAGTACATCATGGAGATTTGAGGAAGAAACTACCGGACAACCCTGAGAGATTTTACAGATGTGTGAACATCTTAGGAAAGCAGAGTTTGTCTTCAGGAAGATTTTACTTTGAGGTTCAGGTTAAACAGAAGACTGCCTGGACTGTAGGAGTCACCAAAGAGTCGATTAACAGGAAGGGAAGTATCACACTGAGTCCAAGACATGGTTTCTGGACTATATGTTTGGAGAATGGAGATGAGTGCGAGGCTATTGAAGAGCCTTTAGTTCATCTCCCTCTGAAATCGCATCCTCAAAAGGTGGGAGTGTTTGTAGATTATGAGGAGGGTCTGGTCTCCTTTTATGACGTCGATGCTGCAGATCTTCTCTACTCCTTTACTGGCTTCTCCTTCACTGAGAAACTCTACCCATTCTTCAGTCCCTGTACTAACGATGGTGGTAGAAACTCCGCCCCTTTGATCATATGTCCTGTCAATCACAACGGTTAGTCATACAGTCAACAGTTGGTGGCAAGTATGTGCTAGGTAACGTAGCAATGCGCCAAAAAAATGTTAACATAACAGTATTGTTTGTACAGGTGTAACACGAAAGTGAGACAGATGTCAATTAAGTAAAGTCTCTACACGTCAACACATTCCTGAGAAGAGGTCTAATAAGGCAAAAGTGAAACTGAAAACACCTCTTGGACTGAACCATGGGTGTGAAGAATCTGGTGAATTTTGTTATTGCTTCATTCATATGTTTTTATTTTTGCTGTATTCCAATGCTAATTTTACTTTTGTAATGCATCACTTTCTCCGAACTGACTTATTAACACGATCAATATGTGCTCCAAATATAAACCAGTGTTCCCCTGCCCACCAATAAATCGGAATACAAAAGTGAGAGCGGCTTCACTCAAACTGATTGAGAAATGTTTATCTTTTAGACTTGTCAAATGTGGACATAAATGTGTACTAAATGAATTAAAGTTGACTGATGGATGAGTGGATTGATTGATGAATTGATTGATTGAATACAGGGATTGATGGAAAGGTTTGTTTAGCAATGATTGTTAACAGCAGTAAAACAGGCTTTTGGTTTAAGTTGTGTTGAGAAACAACAGAATTCACATTTTACATGTGTGACATTTGACTTATGTGGGTCAATTTTTCTATTGCAATCTAATGTTATCAAATCAATATAATGTAATGTCATTTTTTTAGCATTGTAAGTAAAATAAATGTACTGAATTACATGAAATTTTGCCTGTGTTTCACTGAAACTAAAGTAATTCATTGACCTGATAGGTACACATAAATATTGAAGTATAAATTAAAGTGACACTTAATATTCAGTGTTTTTTTGTTTTTTTTTACTACAGACACACTTGCAGCATTATGAACAAATTACAAATAAAGAATTTCAGAAGATTTTCTTCCAAAATGAAATGTTTTATTATTTTTTAGTGACAACAGTCTAACCTCTTCAGATTGACACATCAACAGTATGAGTTTGTAACATCATCTTCTGCACATAATTAGCATCAGTTGTGCAGTTTTCACAGTGCACTATAGCTGACACATGACTTTATGACCATAAAGGATGAAATGTAGACACAGACATTAGATTGACTCTGACCTTTTTTATGAGCTGGCCTGATACTTTGTGCCTGTGCTCACGTAGAGCCCACCTCAATAAGGAACCGGATCTTGAAGGAACATGAAGATCTTTCCCAGACCCAGGAGTCCTGCATGGTCCTTGTTGGTTAAATGTTGTTTCTGTCTCTTCAACTGATTTACAGTAGAATCCGACAAACAGAGCAGTGATGAAGCCAAAAGGTTGAACTATAGATCTTGCTTACTGATGAGGTGTGAAGAGGGCAAGTTTGCTCTTCAAATGGACAATAGTTTCTAACAAATCATTGTATAAAGTGCACCCAGCCTTAGTCTGTGGATTTATCTCTGTTAACTTTGTGTATGTTCCACTCTGCTTTTACAGGAAATACAGAAACAATAGGTTATAAGGTGACAGAGGCAGGAAGGCATGTCAGTGAAACTAACACTTTGTTAATATGTGGTCAGCCCCTGCTAAAATTCACATGAGAAGCCTCATGTTTAACCCTGCAAGAGGGAAGTCAGACCCTTCTCTGCACATAATTAGCATCAGATGTGCAGTTTTCACAGTGCACTATAGCTGACACATGACTTTATGACCATAAAGGATGAAATGTAGACACAGACATTAGATTGACTCTGATCTCTTGAACTTTAGTAATACCTAAGTTGAAGAAGGTATATCTCACTGAAGCAGAAGGAAGCACATCTCCCAACAAAGGTGTGAATGTGAGACTGTTTTGTTTTATACTTGCACAACTTTTTTATGAGCTGGTCTGATGCTTTGTGCCACCTCAATGAGGAACCTGGGCTTCATGGTTCATTAAAAACATGGTTAAAGGACAATCAGGTCTGTAGTCATTGAACTTAGAGACACTGACTGTGGCCAACCAAAAGATGATGAGAAGTGGTGGCTTGTGAAAGACTCAAGTAAGCATTTTTTTTTTTTTGGGGCAAGTGAAGGCAACTTTTAGTATAATATACATGACTTAGAATGAATTGAAAGGTTTAACTGTATTGATCATCTTTCTACATTTGAAGAACTCTGCTGAATTCTGATTGGTGAGTAAAACAGATTAGAAAACATTTTTCTGTTTTCCTAGTTTAAAGAGATAAAATAGAAAATCCCTTGAAACTGGTGGTCTTTAAAGTGAATACTTAGTCCTCTTTGTCTGCATTTTGGTGAGGTTAAATTATGGGAGAGTACTTTTTCCAGTCTGGTCTGTCCTGGAATCAGCATTATTATTATTATTATTATTATTATTATAATTAAAAGAGAAAATAATAAATAACTTATTTTGTTCCTCTAGTACTGAGGATAATCAGACCATAATTAAATGTTGTAAGTAAAGATTTAATTACTCACCATTTCTGTCTCTGAATGACTTTGAGATGCAGTTTTCACAGTAGGAAATAAGTATCAAAACAATGAAAATACTTGACCTTTTGTAATCTGTCTGATCAAGTCACAGATGATTTGTTTGCATTTGACATGTCTGTCTACAACAGTTGCACTGATGATATAGCATGAGATAAATTAATCTTAATGTGTAATCTGACAGAGGTTGCGCACAGTGACAAACCCACAGATAATCATTTCTCTGCAGTTCCCATAAAATCTCCTTTTTAAGCTTTTTAAGGGCTTTTAACTCTTAGTTTGCCGCAGTTGTTTTCATAAAAAACACACAAGACAGACAAAGTCAGCGACTGGCTTTGAGCAGCTAAAGAGAAAGATACTTCAGGAGTTGGTGAAGAGCAAGCTTAGTGTGCTTAGTGTCCTCAGAATTAATAATAAATAATTCAGATTTAATTATCCCAACAGACTACATAAATGTCCTCAAGATTGAACATTTCTCTAAATTTTACCAGGGAGCCAAAATGGCCAAACTTTCATTGAAGCTCTGGAAGGCACTGCAACAACTGAAAGAAGATGAGTTCAAGAAATTCAAGTGGTTCCTGAAGCAGGATGACATGTTGGAAGGCCACTCAGGCATCTCAGCGGCTCAGCTGGAGAAGGCGGACCAGCAGGACACAGTGGATCTGATGGCACAGAAATACGGCGGCCCCGGAGCTATGAAGGAAACCATAAAGGTCTTAGAGAAGATCAGCAGGAATGATCTGGTGCAGAGTTTGCAAAACTCCTGCTTGGACCCAAAAGGTAAGCTGGGGGAAGGTGAAAACAAGAAGATCTAAAGAAAACACACAAGTATTAAGACAAGAACATATAAATGAACGTCATGAACATTACATTCAAGCTGTTGCCAGGCGAGTTCACACAATGCTGATTAAGCTGATCACTGCCAGGTAAATCTCTCTGTATGTCGCAGTATACAGACGTTTTTAAATCTGGTAGTAAAACCAGAGCCATGTAGAGAGAGAGTCACGTCAACTGAAGTTCAAAATGCTTGATGGTCACATGATTCACATAGACTTCAGATAGTTCTCTCTACATGGCTCTGGTTTACAGAGCTGAAGGGAGCAACCGTAGAGATAGAGCAGCTACAGCAACCAGGAGTCTGAGAAGCTCCAAGAAAAGTTTCTGATGCTGCAGATAAAAAATAAACTCAGACTTTAGAGGAAGGATTACAGTCAAAAACAGAAACAAACACGGACAACCATTGGTGTAGCTTTTCCTCGTTGAAGAGGCTGAAATAACGGTGAAATAACGGATTATTGTCTTGGAGCTGTGGAGCGAACTCCCCCGTAGGGAGACGTCAGTGTTTGTGTGTAATTAATTACTCTCACTGCCAGAAAGGGGAGACAATAGTTCCACACTCCACCTTTATTTTAATCTCATAAATTATTCAATGTATTGTGCATTACAATATTCTATCAGTAAAATATATTAACTTTAAATTAAATATTTAATATTCTTATGGTACATCACCTTCTGTTGCACATGAGTGTGAAGCTCAGAATTTGTCATTTCTTTAGCTTTACACTGGCTAGAAGACTTCTGGTGAACTGGCTCACAACTAGAAACAACCATCTTTGAGGTGCAAAAGTTGGTGGAAAAGGTTGCAAAGTCAAAAGCCAAAAGCTTAAACTTTATAATAATAATAATAATCGTGTGCGTCTCTCTGCCTTGTTTTAGACCCCAGGCCACTTGATTCCAGTGTTCTCAAAGAAGACTATGAAAGACAGCAGACCGAGCTGAAGGGCGTCCAGCAGTTTGCAGTGTATGTGACTCTGGATCCTGATACAGCACATACTAATCTCATCAGGCCTGGTGATGTGAGGAAGAAACTACTGGACAACCCTGAGAGGTTTTACAGATGTGTCTGTTGGAGTGGACAAAGACTGGATCAACAGGAAGGGACCAATCACACCGAGTCCTGAGAGTGGCTTTATGGTTGAGGAAATAAGTATGATGCCAATGATGAAAACCCGGTCCGTCTCTCTCTCTCTGAAGTGGGAGGTGGGAGTGTTTGTGCATTATGAAGAGGGTCTGGTCTCCTTTTATGACGTAGATGCTGCAGATCTTCTCTACTCATTCTTCAGTCCCCGTACTAGTTACGGTGGTAGAAACTCTAGCTTTGATTATATCTCCTGTCAATCACACCGATTAGATTCATCATTTGTTTTCCCAGAAGAGGTTCTCAATCATTTAATAAAATAAATGGTGATGCACAACTTAAATTCTGCTTCATTTGGTTCAACCGTCCCAGCGTCAATGAATCAAAACTGAATTCGTTGTCATGAGAAGAATTTTTGAAAAACGATGGCGAAGTCTTGGTGGCAAAAAGGTTTATTATTTTGAGAGCATTGTAAAATAAATGTTCAACTTCTACAGAATCTTTAAAGATCAGTTTATTAGTCACATGAAATTCTGCTGTGTGTTTGTGACTGAAACTAAAATAAATAACATTAATAAATACTCAGTAAACAATGAAAGTCAAACTAAACTTAATATTTAGTGCTTTTTGCTCTGCTTTTTCAGGACCTAATCGCTTGTCACTGATATATTTGCATATTACATTTTTTTTACTTTTATTCTACAAGTGTAATAGAAACAAAATTAACAGTGACACCCTGCCTTTTATGAACAAAATACAAAGAGTTTCAGAAGCTTTTCTTCTAAAATTAAAATTTGTGTTTGTATTTTTCTACTGAAAGCAGTCCAAACTCCTCAGACAGCAAGGATATAATATTCTCTCTTACAGAATGAGAATTTGCTTTTATATAATAAATACATTAACAAACACTCCAAACAACAACTGATTTAACTCTGGAAGTCACTGCATCAGAAGTGTAAAAGTCATAAACCCAAAATCCAGCTGAGCTTCAGTAGTTTCTGCTGAAGTGCTTGTTGACTTTGACAACAGAAACGTAGACAGTGAGGCTGATGAGGAAGAACTGCTTCTGCTCCTTCAACCAGACCAGGTTCATCTTCACCTGGCCATCCGAGCTGCGGTGCTCCATCACAAAGTGCTCGCCGCTGTAGTCGAAGCAGAGCGTCTTCTTCGCCATCGCGATGCAAATGGGCGAGCTGACGCACCAGAAGGGTTTCTGGAACTCGTCCAGCAGAGTCAGTGTTATGATGCAGCAATTCTACGCGGCGTAAGAAAGAAACCATAAGAGCTGGAAAAAAGGGATGTGACCCCCCCCCCCCCCCCCCTTCCTTTGCTGAGTTGTGAGTCAGAACAGACGTTTACGACCAGTGTGTGCAGGTCTGCTGGCTGACTTATCACAGCATCAGCACACAGCACAATGACATGTGATTGGTTGAACTGTTTCCACAGAGTTGCACTAGTTTTAATGTTCTTTTAATTGTTTTAGTTTTTAGTTTTAGCTGGGTGTATGTGAGCAGTTGGAGTATTCAATTAATACTGTAAATTCAAAAATAGTAGACAGGGACTTCATTTAGATTAATTAAAGAGATATAGAATTTAAACTGAATATTTTAATAAATATATCAATTATTAAAGAGTAACCTAACACTAAATCCAGTTTTTTGAGTCAGTTAGTTACATGTACAGTCACTTTATTACACTATTAATTGATCCTGGTCTTTAGTGTTCATTACAACAGAAGTTAGGGACTGAGTGTGTACAACTGAGAGTAGTAGTAGAAATACTTCAGAAGTAGAACTATTACCACTACTACTACTAGTGCACAGTGTTGATCAGTGTTACAGTGTTTCTCTACCACTCATTCACATCCTCTATTCTGTCACTCTCATTTGCCAAAGCCTTGCTAAGCCAATGTTATGCTAGCAGTTTAAACAGGTGTGACGCGAGCTCAAACCGACTGAGGTAGACATTAAAACAAGAGTTACATTTATCTCCGCTGGTCCCTGTTTCCACTCTTTATGCTAAGCTAAGCTAACTGGCTCAATCTCACAAGGTCGAATTTCAGCTTCATTTAGCATAAATCGTTGAGGGCGGAGCAGATGAGTTTAGTCCCTTGAGCGTTATTGTATTAGTAAGAAAGTTGGTTTAGGTTGAGGTAATTTTATTGATCCGATCTCGTCACAGTGGCTCTGAACTGGATTATTTTTCTAGGTAAAGCACAGTGATTGGTCAAATTTTAAAACACACTCCAACATACAGCCAGGACAGGTTAAGTGTGTGTTCTGGGACAGGGTCTGTAATGTCTTTACAGTGTTGGACCTTTATGTACCTCCACTGAGCCCTCCAGTGACCCGCTCTTCCAGGGCAGCTTGATGCTTCCAGACAGCGATCTGTGCTGGGACAACTTGGTCCTGTTGATGACCTTCAGCTCCACCAGTCCGTGCTGGATCTGAACTGATCGCAGCAACACCACAAACTTTAGGTAATCTACACCATAACCAGGACACCATAATCTGGAACTTATTTCTCGACTGAAGAATCTGAGATTAAAGTCAGAGACAAGTTTAACTTCTACATAAAATCTAAAATGGTGAAAGGAAAGTCAAAAATCTCAAAACTTCTGATATCAGAGCCAAAAGACAATATTCCCATTGTCCTGTATTAAAGTAATTTCCAGAATATAACTTGATTTAAAACAGAGTAATTCTAAATTGTGAATTAATATTCATTAACAGTGTGAGGCTGTGAGTGTGAGAGCAGCCGGATTAATTAAGTAATCAGATCACTTTTGAGTCAGATGAACATGACCTCATCAAGTTGCTTGTTTGTTGCTTGATGTAATCGGATTACCTGTGCGACAGGAGAGCTGGCGGAAGTGTCCCGACATGATCTCAGTGCCGGTGTTGTGCAGGACAAAGTGCAGAGCGTAGCCGTGCAGACCAAACTCAGGGTCCGAGTTATCCACAGGTGGAAGGTCCACAGGCTCCGAGTACGGGCTGCAGGAAGGGACAAACAGGACGAAGACCAGAGGGAATGAGGCACTTCAGAGATGATTATAAAAAATATGTGATTAAAACAAAGCTTATGAAAGTGTAACAGATAATATTGGGGTGCGTCCCCCAATTTGGGAATCACTCACACAATCACAATCTAATTAATATATTTACTAAAATGTGAACAGCGATTAAAAGTAGCACTAAACTAATACATTTGTTTTGAAATTAAAAAACAGTGCTCAAACATTTATTTTAAATTATGAAATTTGCTCTAAATATATTAAAATAGAGCATTCTGATGTGAGAAAAACATTATTGTAACTAAGAACCAATCCCCTATATCCTGTAACCCTTTGATGGACATACTGATTATTTCCTTTGTTGTATTTTAATAAAATAAACAATTTAACGTTTGAAAAATGTATCCTTGTATATTTTTTTTCCTCCTACATGTTATGGGCTGGGTAAATAAAGCTGCAGTGATGTGTTGTGACCAGCAGATGGAGCTCTCAACTTATTATTTTGAACCTGCGGGCTGGGCTTTACAGAACTCGCTGGATAGATTCAGCAGTTTGCCTCCATTTTGTTCCTGTACTGAATAAATACCACTGGACGTTTAAGTTTAAGTAGCAGAGTTCATGAGAGATGAACTCACCAGACTGGACATCCCAGCAGACTCTTCTCCACCAACTTGTGGAAGTGCAGGCTGACCATGATGAAGGCAACACTCTGCTGACCCTACACACACACACACACACAATCATTTTTATTTATGTTCATGTTCACATTATAAAAACATGGAAAATTGGATGTTTAATCAGGTTAAAAATCAAACACTATACACCAGGATACCTGTGAAATGTACATTGAACTATTCTGTTCACCATACCGTTACCTTTGCACAACCCTCTTTCCCACTACAACCTAAAGTCCTTTGCACTATAACTTCAGAATCAGCTTTATTGGCCAAGTATGTGAACACATACAAGAAATTTGACTCCGGTTTTAAGTTGCTCTCAATATCACACACAGAACAATTTACAGGAAGATAGAAACAGACAAACAGCTAAAAACATGGACAACAAAGCTGAACAAAGATGGGTTCAAATAAGCAAAGAACTATAATGTACATACAAGTAGGTGAAAAAATGAAGACCTTGCCTTATGAAAGTCGGAACAAACTTTTAAACTAGGCCTTGTAGATCCAATGTAACATTCAGCAGCTGGGTTGCTTATTTCTCACCTCAAATTTCTTCAGAAACAGATTTCGGTGACTGCTGAGGTGAAATAAGTGAAAGCTTATGCAACGTTAATGGCAAACCATCGCTAGCGCTTTGCATTGTGGGACACAGTAGGCGAGGTAGACTGGTCCGATGCAGACTGGAGATTTTTTCACAATCAGTAAGACATCTGGGTATTCTTGGCATACTGCAGATTTTGTTTTTGTTCGCATACTGCATACTACATGCTACATTTTGGTCATATCAGTACGTACTGCTAGTATAGTAAGCGGTTTCAAATACAGCCTATGTCCATAAACGGCTAGAGTGAATTATGAACAAAACAACCTCCTCGTGGTTCCATCATTACAAACTCATGTTTTGTGGCCAACAACTGTCCAAACTTACCTTTATTTTAAACTTTCCAGAGATACCAGATATGTCAGCTGAACACTTACCCTCCAGATGCCTATGAGGAAGCCGGGCGACAGATGCATCAGCTTGATCAGTCTGTCTTTGCCAATTAACCAACCAGGATGAGTTTTCACGTCCAGTTTCAAAATCAGAGAGCGCCAGCCGGGCCTGATGGACAGGAAGAGGAAGGAGCGGTGAAGGTGTGGTGGTGGACAAGATGAGGCGTTGTAAAGGAGAAGTGTATCTTACTTCCTGACTTTGGGGCTCTTCGGCGTCTCCTTCCTGACTCCATGCAGCTGGATGTTGCTGATGTGACAGTATTTGGGGAAGCTGTCTCCACTCCAGCGGACGATCACGGACGACTCGAAGAAGTACGCTCGGCTCTGATCCAGCGTGATCTTCCGTCCAAAACAATCACACACCGTCAGCTCCCAGCTCACATTCAGGTTCCTGGGAAAAAAACACAACACAAGGCTGAAAGAACCAGAAGTGACCGATAATAAGGTTTTTAAACAGGGAGCTTCTTTGATTCTGGCGACGCCATCAGCCAGCTTGAGTCGAGCTGAGACGGGCTCTAAAATGTGTCTGTCCCCTCGCGAATCTTTGGTCTGAACTGGGCTTTAGACCTGATTTCCACCAAAATCTCAACAACTCATTTTGCACCGCCTCATTTGAATGAACCTCCCACCTGTTCACTGGCACCAAAATACAACACAGACGGGCAAAGCGAATTTGATTGTCAGGAAAATACCAAATGGTCGGAGTCCTGCTTGTGTTGGTCGTTGCGCCACCACAAAAATAGGGCCCTAAATGTGATTGAGATGGGTTATCTATGTACACGAAGTTTCCAAGTCCCTATGATGATTTCATAGTAATTAACTGAAACCAATAAATGCCTGGAGAAAAGGAAATAAATCAGCAAGAGTAGAGTATATATGAAAACTAGTGGGATGGCTGCTTTCAACCTGTAAATAACACTTTTAAGGAAGAAATGGTACAACCGAACTACCTCCCGTACCTGAGGACCCACTCCGTCTGCCTCGGTAGCCCCGTGTATGGGCTGATTTCCCTCAGCTCTCTCCTCCACTTGTTCATTTCCTGCCCAGCAATGGTCCTGAAGTACATCTTCTTCCAGTAGCCTGCCGACCGATCCTCCACCTTCAGCGCCGCACCACCTTCCAACTTCGGCTTCCACGGTTGAGTCGCAAACTCTGACATGTAAATCTTATGCCACATGACACTACAGTGAAAGAAGGTAGACACTGGCTGCAGAGAAGTACTACTTACTGGGTAATAAAGTCATTTAGTCTATTTTTAAAACTTTATTCAACACAAGATTACAATAATTACGATATTCTGTACGTCCAATAATATTCAATAATACCCTGTTCTGTTCTGCTGACAAAAAAGTACTGAAAAATATATAGATTTAGCAGTCATATAGTTAGTATTCCAAGCTAACTTCCATGTACATTATCAGCCTGCAGCTGCTTCACAGTTAAAGCCCTCTAGCTGCTTCACAGTAAATAACTAACTTAAGAAATACAGGCATTGTTAGCACTGTCCGTCTGCAAGATGAAGTATTTAATATCTAAGAAACCGCCTGATGTGCAGGACAGTTCTGACTTTTGATTAAAATACTTTCCTATTAAATGGGGAACTGTGTTGACTTTGTCAGACTTACTCATCGTTGGCAAGCTGGTGGAAGAGCTTGCTGACGTGGCTGATACAGAACAGCGAGGAGGCGTCCAGGTACGACAGAATCTTCACCAGGATCTCAGACGGCAGCCTGAAGAAAAAGTAACAGGGCGTTACTATGAAGGACTGACGCCAATCAAAACATTCAACAGCCACCTGCAGGTGAGCGTTGAAGCTAGTGCTCAGATATCTTACATCACAGTTCCTCGAACCACCACTACATGTCCTCGAAGTGAGGAGGGTGAAGATGCAGTGGCCAGAATGAGACAAAGCCTTTCTGTACAGGTAGCCACACCCCTCTACAGGTAGCCAGCCATCTGTAGCCATCATGCCACAGATGAACATAGTGGCCGTACCATGCAGTGGAAATAGCTTCATTTCCACTGCATGGTACAGCTTGGGTCGCAGGTACTTTTCTGTATTTGCTTTTCCACTGCAGATAGCACCCCCTCAATGTAGGCGGGATTCTTAGCTGATCGTCATAGCGACGCTGCCTGAAACTGCCACAGGAACGTCAATTGACCATGGCATGGTTTTGCTGGCTGCCATTTTTTTAAATCTGGTTTTAGTGACTAAAAAAATTTGCATAAGTGACGATTCTAGTGTTTTAACTTAATCTTTTAGTATCGGCTCAGCTCACTTGGAACCTCGACAGAGGCGATACCAAAAAAAGTACCAGGTACTATCCACAACTTTTGCCAATGGAAAACCAATAAAGAACAGTTCGAAGCGAGTGGAGCCGTGCCGTACCGTACCCTGCCGTGCCGTACCCTGCCGTGCCGTACCCTGCCGTGCCCTGCCGTACCGCACCGTACCCTGCCGTGCCGTACCCTGCCGTACCGCACCGTACCCTGCCGTGCCGTACCCTGCCGTACCGTACCCTGCCGTGCCCTGCCGTACCATACCCTGCCGTGCCCTGCCGTACCCTGCCATGCCGTACCCTGCCGTGCCGTACCCTGCCGTGCCCTGCCGTACCGCACCCTGCCGTGCCGTACCCTGCCGTGCCCTGCCGTACCGCACCGTACCCTGCCGTGCCGTACCGTACCCTGCCGTGCCCTGCCGTACCGTACCCTGCCGTGCCCTGCCGTACCCTGCCATGCCGTACCCTGCCGTGCCCTACCGTACCCTGCCGTGCCGTGGAAAAGAGGCAGACCCTTCATCTTTATACGGTGTCACTGAACATGATGCGTTTATTTTCTTACTAAATTCTATCAATCTAAACCTAATTTAAAGACATTTAGAGGACTTAAAACTAAAATACATTACTTTAATTTGCATTACATTACACAAGCAATTTGTGTTAGTTGTAAGTTCATCAGCTAAAGTGGCTAACGTTATCTAGTGTGGTTAGCTAGCTTACCTTTCCAGTAAGTCTTCCTCAGATGAAGGAGTTTTCATTTTGGGAAAATCTGTTGTCCGTTTCTGTGGGCAGCTGGGATACAAAGAAAAGAAAATAACACGCCAAGGTAAAATTAAACTCTTTAAAGAAATGTAAAAAATGCTTTTGTATGGCTGGCAGAAGTGTAGCTTCTGTAAAATGCTCCCGCCCTGTCACCTGCGATCATTCCCGCTAACCGAGGTCGGCGCTGCCTTTGGCTGTTCCTTCCTCCTCCTGCCGCCCGTTTGCCGTCTGCCCGGACCCGGCTGTCCTCCGCCCGGACCCGGCTGTCGTCTGCCCGAACCCGGCTGTCCTCCGCCCGGACCCGGCTGTCCTCCGCCCGGACCCGGCTGTCGTCTGCCCGAACCCGGCTGTCCTCCGCCCGGACCCGGCTGTCGTCTACCCGGAGCCGGCTGGGCGGGTTTCCTCTCCAAACCCTCCATCAAACTCCGAAAAAACTCCCCTCGTCCAGCCGCCATCACGGACTTTATTGGAGATGCCGCCACTCACGGCGAGAATACGACTTCCGGTCAGCGGTGTTTTTCACAATAAAAACATCATTAGGTGATCAATACCGCAGCCAAACCGCTAGATGGCAGTTGGGTTTTGCCTAAATGACATTAGGTTATTTTATCCCTTAAATGTCTTTAATTTTTCAATTAAATTAACATTACAATTTTAAAGCTATGGTGTTTTAAATGAATGATTAAAGGCCCTATTATTCTGCATTTATTCTTGATTCATGAATGCTCTTGTGATTGAGGGATTAAGGGCCTTTGTTCATGGATTACAGGGCGGTTAATTTATTGTGAAATAGAAAAGACTCCTTAAATGTTAAAACTCCAGAAATCCAACTGTTTCTCCATTTCATAAATTTGCTGAAACAACTCTCAGTTGAGCTTCATCCTGTGTAATCTTTGCTATCAATCAAAAGAGACTTTTCTTGATTGAAAAACTTTTGACACAGCAGATTAGTGCTCATTCAATCAGGGGCCTGCTCCCTTATATTTGCTCCCATCAGGGCAGAGGTTTTACCTCTGTAAAGGTGGCACTAACTGCTGTAAGAGGTCTTTTATTCCTGTAATTTGGCCTGTTACCAGCTGTGCGTTTAATGGGTTGGTCTCCTAGGTTGTGGCTGCTTTTCACCACTTTCTCATGATGTGTACTTTTCTACTTCTTTATATTTGTTGTTGTTTTGTGTTACTTATGTATGGTATGTACTCTCTTTATTTTTAATGTTTAATTTTTCATGCTCTACTTTTTTGTATTTATTATTCATTGACTACTCTCTTTAAGCTGATTTGCCCAGCCCTTCTACTCTGCCCTGTACTCTACTTTACCCATTACAAGAAGCAGCTGTACATTTGCAGTCATCTGCATGGACACATTATCTATCCCCAATCTGAGGTATGTAGCATGGTGTCGTTTGGAGTCAGCATCATTTTGCAGATTAACAATGACTCCAAGGTGCTGCTAATGATTGAAACTGCACCTGAACTTGAGATCTCCACAGATATTATACAAAATATTATTGGAAGCGTGTAATGCAAGTTATATTTTCTTAATGCAAAGCTACCAAGTTGTCAAACATATTTAGGTTCTTTTCAGGAGCAAAAAACCTGGTTAGGACATCTCTACATTTAACTGAGCCCTTTGACTTTCTAATGACAAATGTCAGCGACGAACCCTTCAAGCAGACCCTGACTCCTTACTGGGTCCCTGCGCCGGGGCGGCCCACTTTGGCGATCCATCCATGGTTATCTTGGTGCTGGAGTAAAACCCAAAACCATCTCAAGTCTGGGACATGTACTGATGTAAAAAAAAAGTCCAGAGCAAAGTTTATAAGATAACTCAGTAAACCCTGTTGTTGTTCTCTTACCTGAAAAAAGGTGTGGTCTTGTTCTCATTTCTGCCGAGTTAGTCACTTCTGCTAGTTTGTGTGCGTGTGTGTGTGTGTGTGTGTGTGTGTGTGTAAGTCTCTGTAATTTAACTAAAAGCTGTGAAACCTGAGACCACACACACTTCACACACACACGTAGATTGAACAAACTTTATTGTCAACACAACACTGCCCAGAAGCAGAATGAAGAAAGCTCTCTGATGTAAACATGTTGTTGGTCTCCAAGCAGCCAGATAAACAATCTCACGCTGTTTAAGTGATGGTGTCCTCTTATGGGAAATGCTGGACGAGGCAGAGATGAAGAACGCCACTCGGCTCTGCTGCACCTTGAGCATCATTTTCTGTTTTCTAGCACAGAGTCATCCTCAGAGGTTTGAACATCTTCCGGCTAACGTGGTGAGTATGATTGGTTTTATCATTACTTAGTTTAACTGGTAGTGTAGAGTGAAACATCAAGGTCCACTTACTAACATTTAGGGTTGAAAGCTCTGGAAAATGCTGGTAAGTTGGTAGTAAAGATTTTTTTTCTTTCTTTTTGTCAAACTGGGTTTTCAACAATCAGCACTACAGATGCTAATAGTACTGTTGCTTTAAATGTAATCTGGTCTCTGGTGGGCCTCTGGAGAAAACTTTTTGATTATCACTACTTATTGTTTTATATTTTTGTACTGGTAATATTAAAATAAGATAAAACTTTACTGATCCCCAGTGAGGAAACTCACATGTCACAGCAGCACAAGAAACAGACTGTAGGCTAGAGGTTGGAAACAGATAAGGAACAATTAAAAATGGATAAAATAAATGAAATTCAAAAACTATTTACAATAACTTTGTATGAATTGTGCGAATATTTGGGCCAATAGAGAAACAATGACTCCTTACTGAGATTGTTAATGAGTCACTATACTGTCATATTAGTGTAGAAATATAACAGGTAGCTATAGTGAAATAATATGCACTAATGTACAATATATATACATTTAGCAATATAGGTATGCATAACATATTTTCAGAATAAATACCATACATATAATATAATGATAGAAATAGAAAAAAGAATATTGTGATATACAGAATATAAAGTACAATAAATAATATATTTTAATATAATTGTACTACTACAACTAGTAATTAGGCTACTGCTATTATTGGCAATATTAGCGTTAATATTTTTTATTTGTGGTTAAGATGTATTTGAGGAACTGTGTGCGAATGTAAAAAGTTTATGAGGTAAAAATGAGACTAAAACGTTTTTGTTTTTTTTAAATGTCCTAAATGATAAAACTGTAAGTCGTGGAACTCGATGTTAAAAACAGTGAATTTAAGGAGGAAGAGGAGACGGTTATTCTGAGTTAGTCCGGAGTCCGGAGGTGTTGGCGAACAGGCGGATTAGAGAGAGGAAGAGGAGGAGGAAGAGGAGGAGGAAGAGGAGGAGCTGCAGATGGAGGAAGAGGAGGCGTCCTGTCCGTCTGTGTCCAGAGGAGAGGAGCGGCCGCCATGTTAACCAAGAAGCCCGGAACCTCGGTCCCCCCGACGGGTGAGCACAGCCTCTGCAGCCGGCCAGAGGGCACCCGAGCCCGGCCAGTGTGGCGGGGACACACCGCTGACCCCCCGCCTCTGATTACCTCTCTTGAATCCAGCGTAAATTAAAACGTAGAGAGTCAGAAACGGAGGAAAACACCAAGCAAGGGACGGACCCGAGGCTCTGCTAGCTAACTGACAGGCAGGAGTAGGGACAGACTCCTGGCTCGCCTTTCTTCCTAGATTATTTGTAATCTTATTTTTTTTTTTTTTTAAAAAGGGGGAGACAAAGGAGAAGCTGTGGTTTTGAATGTGGAAACTAAAGCAGGTTTTTAAAAATCTCCAGCCGTCTTCCTCCTCTCTGTCAGGGTTATTTTTAGCTAGCCGACAGATGGAGGAGCAGGCTTCCCGGTGTGTTTATGTCTGATTTATGTCTGATTTAGCTGGTTGTAACGCCTTTATAACAGCGTGGTGCCTGTGAGATATTTCTCGGTGTGTGTGTGTAACGTTAGGTATGGTATTTGGTGCTGCTGTTTAGTGTGTGTGTGTGTGTTTTCGGTTGCTGGGTAATGTTTGGCCTCCAGCTCCGGCAGACAGAAATAAAGCTTCGGCTCAGTTCAGTCAGAGGTCAGCTGGTTTCTCCTCGGTGTTTTAACGTCAGTATACTGTATATTATCTAGCTGTCAGCTTTATCAACTGCTAATGTCTCTATTTAAACCGTTATAGAAGACATTTACTTTGTCCTCGAGAGGTTTCCAGCATGGAGGGCTTGATTTATCATAATTCAAATGTAAATATATAATGTTTCTTTGGTTACAGACAGTTGTCATTTAGCAGCCAGGAGCTCACCAATATGTTGGCTTGGTCTTACTGGTATCGGTCTTATATAGTAGCATGAAATTCCAGTACAAAGGTATGTTTGAGATAACGATGTGTTCATCTTTCTACTGTAAAATGTTGCACTCTGTATGCTACATACCAGGGTTCAGTTCTGGAATAAGCAAATTTAAGGATTGTCTCTCAAAACTGTCTGTTTTTTCATTTTTTAACACACAAATGACGGTTGATATATGTCGTTACAGACTTTTTACTTTCAAATATTGACACCAGCCTCAGAAATCCAGTGTCAGTCATGCTGTTGTACTTATGATGGAATATAAATGTCTGTTACTGTAAGTCACCTCAAGACAACTATGTGTAATAACAGGAAGTATTGTAGTGCAGTAAGTCCAGCTTTAAGACAAGCTGCTATTCCCAGCTTTGGTCACAACTAACCTGATCCAGGACCATCATGTATCATGAGTCTGGAAGGCCATCTTTACTTTAGGAAGCTGGACATTTCAGCTGCTGAGGCATTTATAAATTCGACACGGGGAGAATTTTGAAAATACGAATTAGTCCAGTGGGTAGGTTGTGATCTTTTGGGGACATTTAGCAAAGGAAATTTTAAGGCAAAGAAAGAAGGGGATAACATGCAACAACGATCCTTGGTCAAATTTGAATGGTTACGTGGTATTCGTCTTGAACTGTCTTAGCAACCTTTAAGGTGGATAAAAGTTGAGCTAGCTCAGGTGAGCGTAAAGTAACTAAAAACACGAGTTATCACAGCTGTAGATGAGGACTACTACTAAAACACTGTTAGCCTGTAGACAATGTTTGCTGTAATCTAATATATGTTTTTATTCCACATCTTTAAGTAGCCATGTTGCCACTACTAGTGTTGAATGTATTCACAGGCTCCTATTACAGGTCCTCAAGTAGCCGTAGGGCTACTACTAGCCAAGTGTTACCCTGAAATGTAATGTGAATGTGTAGTTTTTGAAACTGTTGTAAACACAGGCTACTGTCAAAGGTTCTCAAATAGCCATGTGGCCACCACTAGCCCACTGTTAGCCTGTTTGGTAACAGTGTTATTGTATTTTGGAATCTGGCTATCGTAATGTAAACACAGGATCCTCAGGTAGCCAACATGTCGAGTGTTTGCTCGGCGTTATCTCTGTACATAGAGACAAATGTGGTTACGTAATGTAAACACAGACATGTCAACATTAATGTAGCTCGGAGATGATTAATTCTAATACTGAGTTTACAGACCGGTGATACAGATCTGCAGTTCGCCTTGTGGTCACTATAAGCTCACTGTAAGCTTGCTGGGTATTGTTAATATTGCAGTTTAGTTTGTAATAATTGATAGACAATGATGAGTATTATTACATGTCCGTTAGCCTTTATATCAGTGTTGTATCATTGTTTTTCAGGGGCAGATTTTGTAACTATCAAGTAATGAAAGACACTTGCATGTTGGCTGTTTTCTCATTTTTGTAGCTCTGAAGGTTGTTTGAACTTCCTTCTCAGCAGGTAGCAGCCTTTTCATACAACTCTGTCTGTGATCTCTGTCTTTCATCCCTCTACTTACCACATGGATTCTCCATACTGGTGGTTTTATAACCAGTTCGTTAGTGGTTTGGAATTGTAGTCAGTGTTTTATTCTGTATGCTGTCATTGTGGTGACAGTTTGTGCTGCTTCAGGCTGCATTTTGTTCCAATTTTGTGTCCCAGTTTCATACTATACACCAACATTATAAAGCATACATTTCATATACTTATGTTGACAATACACAGTGAATGACAACCAAATTTGAAATCTTCACAAATTTTGAGTAAAAATGTTTTCACAAGGTTAATTATTAGTTTTTGTCTCCAAAAGCATCTCACCGGCACAGTCCAACAATGTTTGACTTTTGCCCTTAATTTCTGTTGAGCAGTGGGAACACTGTCCAATACTACATTCACCACCAGCTATTTTTAAGCCCTCAGTATGCTTCAAATGAACCAGTTTGTACGACGTGTCCATGTAGTCTTGGTGTATTGCATTATATGAATGGGGATAACACTTGGACAGTCTCTTCAAAGACATTCATGATGTTGCACTTGGTTTAAGCTCAGATCCCACTTACTTTCACACCTCTGCACATTTGCTTGGTGAACGGTCAATGCTGCCATCGAAATGGACGTTTCAGACACTGTTTGACAATCTCACAACAAGCACTTCATTTGAAGCATCCTTATTTAGCATATTTTTACAGTGGGAACTCAAAATGTTGTTAGAGCCAGTAGATAGTGTGCATGTGAAGTGGGGCATTTTTTTGTAATTTCCAGGTCACTTTCTGTCGTTTTTTAACTCTGCACCGGCTGAGCGTCGCAGCGCTGCATGTGTGCGGTCACGTTGCCGTAGATTTTCCCACTCGTCCTGTCGAGCAGCATGCCGGGCGTGCTCACCGGCACTCTGGCATCTGTAAGTCGGTGTCAAGTTCACATTCAGCACGCTGCTTTTCCACTCGACTAGCATGCATCTGTCAGGATCGCAGCAAGGAGTACTATATGTACCCTCTCCAGTATAGATCCCTGTTACATTATCAGTATGTACTGTAGGCAGAGTCGTCATATACTGTGGAGCTGATGAAAGGCCAGTGGGAAGCTCCACGCACACTTTGAATTAGAGCCTGAGCAGGACTGGACTTTTAAAGCTGATGTTGTTGGTGTTTTACCATATTAACAGTGAAATAATGTTTTATTTCACTGTTAATATGGTAAATAACATTTCTTTCTAAAGTTCCTTAAAGGTCAATAATATACCAAATTATTATTATAAATAACTATAATAATAACAATATATATTAAGCTTGACTTTAAGAAAAGTAAAGGTCAAATATACATAAAAGTGCAGCATATAAAACATTGATTTTTTTCATACAGTATGTGCCAAGACATAAGATGATATTGATATGTTTGTGATAAGGTATTTTACTGCAGTGTAATGTATATATGACAGTATATACCTTGAGGTGATATAAATTGCCAGCCGTCAGAGATTATGTCATACAGTTTATGCAGCGGTACATATCTGTACTGTCACACTGTTAATAATTTCTTCAACAGTGGGCAGTGTTGCCCACATGGAGGCCCACATTTTACATGGTTTTCACATCGATGTGATGTGAAAATGCACCTTGATTTGTCTGTATTTCATTTGCTGAATGAGCCAAAACTACACTTTATCTACAAACAGCTTCTTTATTATTTTATTGTAATATTAAATGACATATATCGTGATAGAGGATTTTATTTATGTTGCCCACTCGTCAGTTTTATATTGCTTATGTGTAGTTTGAATGTAGTTCAGTCAAGTTAATTTTATATATTATATATACACGTCCCAAAATTACAAATTTGCCTTAAAGGGCTTTTCCTAACTGTAAGAAAGTGACAGAGATCAGTTGAAAGAGAAAATGTCTGAAGTAGGGCTGCAACTTTATTTTTTAAGTTAGTTACTTTACCGTTTAGTTTATAATGTGTGAAAATAGTGAAAAATGTCAAACACAATTTCCCCGAGCGATGAGGTGATGTCAGTTATTCAGTTTACAAAGACATAAAACATTTGAGAAGCTGGAGCCAGAGAATGGTTGGCAGTTTTGCTCAATAAATGACTGAAACAACTAATTGATTATCTAAAATTGTTGACTGAATGAATGAATTTTCTGTCGATCAACAAATAGATTAACCACTCACTCCTAGTCACTTTAATGTTGCATACGTGCAGCTTGTGTACAACTGTAAGAAGTTGAGAGAGAAAATGTTTTAACTATCAGTGAATCTGACAGTTATGTTCCTGGTAAACTGATCAAGAGTTTATAAAACAGTCACAGATACCCATTATAGTTTGCCAGACTGTCCTCATATTGTTTGTTTTATCGGACCAACAGTTCAAAACCCAAAGATATTCCATTTAAAACTATATAAAACAGAGACAAGCAGTAAATCTTCACATCTGAGAAGCTGGAACCAGAGAATATTTGGAATATTTTGTTGATAAATGACTTAAATGATTAGTCAATTATTAAAACTCCTGTCAAATCTTCTGTCAATCGATGAATCGTTTATGCATTAGTCTGCAGGAAGGTAAGAAAGCTCCTGTGGTTCAGGATGACAACAGAACAGATTTAAGTGCCTGTGCATTGATAACACTATCAGAATCAGAATGCATTGTGATATTGATTGTTTGTCCCAGCTTCAGTCGTTAGCAGGATCCCGGTGAAGATGCAGAGATACTGCAGCCTGTTTGTGCTGCTGCAGTTCAGTCATGGTGCACGGCGGACGCTGTATTGTTCGCATGTATGTAGTTGCTCTGCAGCGTGTTGGCAGGCTGCAGTCTGTGTAGTTATTGAATGGGATTTGTGTCTCTCTGAGTCGTCCTCATTAGCAGGATTACAGCGAGCTTTCAGATTAAAGGCAGAGAGCAGCAGCCGGGACCATCTGTCTGCTTTAACCTGCTGCACGAACACTGGAAGCTGCAGCTGAGAGCCGGACGGTGGCCTGTAAGGGTCCGCGGCTGAAAGGCTGACCGGGGCTCGTCTCTGTTCCCATTCATCCAGTCCATCGCTTTGATATCTGTTTACTCTGTCCACCATTGGCCAGTCGTAGTCTGTCTCAGCACGTCCAGAAGGTATAGCTTTGATCTTGACCAGCGATCTTCATGCTGGATCCAGCCAGAGTTTAAACAATTGTTTGGTTAATCAATTAGTAAATTGAATAATTTTTCAAGCAAAGCCTTTCAAATGTGAAGATGTTCTGCTTTTCTCTGCTTTTATATCGTCGTAAATTAAATATCTTTGTGTTGTGGACTTCTGGTCGGACAAAAACGAGCAATTAGAAGACGTCTCGTTGTGCTCGGGGACACTTTCCACTGTTTTCTGACATTTTATTGACTAATAGATTAATCAAGGAAATAATCTGATCGATTTAAGGAAATAATCTGATCGATTAATCAATGAATCAAACAATTAATTGATTAATCTGCAGATTAACTGATAATAAAAATAACTGTCTGTTGCAGCTCTACTTTGGAGGCAGATATCACATATATTCGAGAGATAACACAACAATTTACGTGGTGACACAGGATAAGAGCTGAGCAAAATGTATTTTTTATTTCACCGGGTCTTTAAACCTCCAAAACCTCACACATAGTTAACTGGACTCCCTCCTCTAAGTGTGTCTTTGTGATTACTTTGGAGAGAGAAGAAGTGGTCCTCCTAACTAGATTGCGTTTGGTTGTTGCCAGAATGAAGCAGCTGGTCCACTGAGGCAGACGTCCTGGTTGTAAAACTGTTGAAAGGCATTCTGGGAAATGTACGAAACCTCTGACTGAAGTAGAGGCGGATAAGATCGGTCGAGGGAAAGTGGGTCGAAGTGCAACACTTATTAACTCTTCACTGTATTAAGATAGTGGTCTGCTGTGATCTCTGACCTTTGACCCCGCTGTGTTGCTGCTGTTGACAGGTTTCTATCAGAGGAGGTGAAGCTTCAGAGAGAGGTTGGCAGTGTATCGGGGATTATCAGGTTATATTAAAACCTTCATCCTCCTTAGACTGAGTCAACCTGCAGGACCCACAGCCTCCAGTCCAGACTAGACTGGATCCCTTTGGCCTGGGTCAGTCTGGTCTCAGAGGCTGTTTGAGGTTTAAGTCAATTGATTTCCTTCCTTGCAGGCAGCCTCTGGTTTCAGTTCATTTCAGTCCAGGTGTGCACTCGGTGGCCACTTTATAATGCACACCTGTAAAATCCAATGCAGCTCAGCCATAGATTCTACCTTTACAAAGACTGATTTTTGTGCTGAAAAACAAAACAAGTCCAAAAAACCCCAAAGAATATTCAGTTTCTTATCATATGAGACAGAGAAATGTTTTTTTTTGAGAAGCTAGAACTAGTGAATGTTTGGCGTCTTGAAAATGGAATCAAAATAACATGATCAGAATGAGTTTTTCTGATAGATATTGTGAAAACGTGTCTTTTTAGTAGTTTGTGGCATGCAGCGTGAAAGCATTAGAGCGAAAAGATGACAGAGGTTCATGCTCAGCTGTGATTGGTGCATTGAGGATCAGTCATGTGTTTGCACCTCTTTAAAAAAGCTGTTATATATGGTGGTCATGTCATCTGATATTTGGTATGTTGAAGGCAGGCATGGACACATCTTGTACTCTGAAAGGTTGATACTTTGCCATGTAGTAGTCTGCTTTCAGTGTAGCACCACTAATTAGTCAGAGCCCAAACCTGGCAGCCCCACAATGAGGACTAGACTTTAGAGATACAGTCAACAAAAAGCTAACTGCTGCTAAACACCACAATGTCTCCTTTTTACGTGTCTCTTTCTACACCTGATACAACATGTAAATCAGACAGACTTGGAGTTGTTGGAAGGTAGATTTTTTTGTTCACTTTGGATGGAGCTAGGCTAGCAGTTTTCCCCTGCTTCCAGTCTTTGTGCTAAGCTAAACACTGGATTTATCTCTAAACAAAACTGATGTCCATCTTCTCATCTGCATAAAAGCAGAAGATGATACTTATCCTTCATCTCTTTTTTTTTTTCCTTTGCAGGCAAAGTGGGCGAGCCGGTCTACTCTCCTGGTCACAGTGGCTCTCAGACAACGTCGCCTGCCGCCCTGCCGCGGCTCCGCAACAACAACCACAACCCTCTGACGGTACGAACACACACTCACATCTTTATTTTGACTTTTATCGTCGTCAACTTACTGCATTCATTGTGGCGTTGGTGGGTTTATATTATAACCCCTAATTCATCCTACTTTACAGGTGTGGGTGTAATAGTGTGTACTCTAATCATTAAAAGAAAATAATTGCAATGAAATAGAAAGGTGTGGCTGTGATTAGCACTTTGTATTGAACCTCAGTACCTTTACGACATGTGTCAGGGGCATCGAGTATGAAAAACTGTCAAATTCTTAGTTCTGTTTATTTGTTCTTTCATCAGACAATTACTGATCTGAATGAAGACACTCTTCTAACTTTATCTTATTTAAGTTCTTGGATTGACATTGATGCTTTGAGCAGTTTCACATGAATGGGGGAAAAAAGGTTAAACATTTTTATATTCCCCAAGCTTAGCTAACCCACAAGTATGGTTGCTTTGTGCAACGGAGGAGACTCATCTACTATAAAGGAATGTTGTGTTTGTTACGTTAAATGGCATTTTTTCCTCTACATACATACATTCACCTGGAGCAATTCAGGGGTCAGTGTCTTGCTTAAGGACACTTCAACATGTGGTCAGAAGGAGCCAGGGATTGAACCACCAATCATGTAGTTTATCGACAACACTGCTCTGCCATCTGAGCTACAGTCGTTCCTATGCGTGCAGTTTGGCTTCTGAAGGTTGATTTCTGGAACTGTATCAACCGGCCACTGTATCAGGGTCATGTTGGCTTTGGAAGGCTGACCAGCGAGCTGCCGTTAGCATGTTAGCCCCCTGTTAGCCTGCTGTTAGCTCTGTGAAGCAATGATTGTCCTTCCTGCAATTTCACTGTGTTGGTCTATTCTGTACACGCAACATCTATTTCCTGTCTGTCCGTCCTGGGAGAAGGACTTCCTCCTCTGCTGCTCTTCCTGAGCTTTCTAACATTTTTTCCCTGTTAAAGGGTTTGTTTTGGGGAGTTTTTCCAGATCTGAATCTAGGGTCTGAGGACAGAGGGTGTCATATTCTGTAAAGATTGTAAACCCCCTCTTGAGGCAAATTTGTGATTTGTGATATTGGGCTATATAGATAAAAATTGACTCGACTTGCAATGAGCCTGAGCAGCAGTTCTCTGGAACGGTCAGCTGTAGCCACTTGGCTAATAATAACCCTCTGCTCCGGGATGCTTTAAACAGCTGATTGGTTTATAGGCTGGTGTAGAGGACACACACACACACAGGACTAATGGTATAGAGGAACTGATGCAGCATTTATTACCTTCAGAGTGATGTCCTTGACCATTAGCATTAGCAGGGTTTCCCGTCAGATATTATAGTGGAGGCTTTTATGAAGTATAATATTAACTTGCAGGGAAACCGATCAGAGGCTCTGTGTCACTCACATATTTAATGAGTGAGGCAACTATTTATTGGCCGGAGCAGATTTTACAACCTTTGAATATCAGTAGTTTTAACAGCAGTAGTCGTAGTTGCAGTGGTTGTGTTATTATTAGTAATAGTAGTAGTACTATTAGTCGTAGTGGTGACACTTTCAAAGTAAACAGTGCAGGGTTTCCTCCAGGGAATTGATCAGCCGAGGGGATAAATGCTTGTAGAATCTGATAAGGTTTTGATTTTTCCACTCTTATTTATTACTGTAAAATGAACATGCAGTGTGATCAATCAATCACCTGCTGAGCTGAGTCAGACATATCCTGACACGCCTCAGCTCGTTATCAATGTACTTAGTCTACTAGATGACGGTTTAAACAGCTGCCTCACTCATCAAATACGTGGCTTTTGCTGTGCGAAGTTTATTTAGTGATTTTGTGTTTCCAATTTTACTACATGAAGTGCCATAAGTGCGAGGCAAACGAGTCAGCTTGCACTAAAGGAAATTCTGATAATGGGAATTCTGAGATTTAAATTTAAATTATTTTACATTTTATAGATTAAACTATTAATTATTAATTGAGAGAGTAATTTGGAGATTAATTGATAATCGATTATAATCATATATATCATTAGTTGCAGCCCTAGTCATTTCTTGCACATAGTGAGTGTGTGTGTGTGTGTGTGTGTGTGTGTCAAGGTGTTGTCAGGTAAGGGAGGAGTCAACAGAGCCAAACACTTTGCTCTCATATGTCACTGTAACTACTGACAACATGCATGCACGTGTACACACACACACAGATTTCCTGTCTTGACTCACAGTCCCCTCACCGGTCAAATTACAAGAACACACACACACACACACATTGTTATTTTGTGGTAAACAGCAGGTCTTTGAACTGAGCCCCGCACTGTGTGTGTGTGTGTGTGTGTGTGTGACACAGTGAACTGAAACCAAATGCACCTCTGTTATCTGAAAGGACCCAGGTGTGCTGGTCACCACGGCAACAGGGAGTGATTCACTGAGCGAGAGAGAGAGACAGAGAAAGAGACAGCTGTCTCTGTTAGTCCATCTGTCACAACTGGGTAATTAGATTGTATGAGTTCTTCATTTTAGGGAACAAATGACTATTTTTGTGGGCATTAATTATCCAAATTTTGACACTGATATCTTCCAGGCTCCATACAGTGGAGAGCAGGCACTTTCCTACATTATGTTCAAGAACACCCCAACATCCAAAATTTCAGAGTTGGCTCTTGTTATCTTTTTAATTTTGGTGATATGGTATTTGTTTTAATAACACCCCTGAAGACGTTGTCTTAATTTCTGTGAATTTTAGATGGACATTTGTCACCATTTTCTGCCATTTTATAGACCAGCGGTTTTCAAAGTCTGACACTGTGGGACCCCTCAAACAAAATAGAGACAGCTGATGGACATCAGCGATAATGATGAAATTAATCTAAAAAAATATGTGTTGGAAGTCTGTGTTCAGATTTGAGTTATGACTCTGTGAAGGAGTGCTATTTTTGACAGCAATTGGGCGCTAACAGTTTTAAAGTGCCTTAATATCCGCTGCTGCTGCAACTGCTGACCGTGTTGGTAATCAGCCAAATCATCAGCCAAACTACAATAACTGACTTCCTGTTGTTTTTAGGATACCAGCATGCACCTGTCCCTTTCAAACTCACCTTTCACCTTTCAATATTGTTGCTTTCAAAATCTCTCTTATATACTAAACGTTTTTTTGTAAAAATCATCAACAGAAGTAATCATTGGTTGCAGCCCTACTTCTGTTATTGTCCGGATTATCCTCACGCCATTGTTGATGTGATGTCTCTCTGTGTTTCCCCTCAGGGAGGCTCTAAAGCCGCCATGTCAGACGCCGTCCAGCTATCGTCGCAGTCGCAGGTCCACGTCACCCAGCTGTACGAGGAGAACACCAACAAGCGTCCGGTCCTGACCTCCCAGCCCAATGGCCTGGCTCCACTCAGCTCCACCCGACCGGGCCTGCATCTGCCGGACCGCCAGACGTCGGCCTCAGAGCCCCCCCAACACTGCCGGCAGGGCAGCGCCGCCTCCAACAAGTCGACGGACAGCAAGCCAAAGCCCACCTCCATGTCCCCGGAGCAGGCCATGAAGCAGTTCATGTCCAAAATGTCGTCGTTCGAACACCACGAGGTGTTCAGCTACCCTGAGGGTGAGCGGGTTTAAACTGTCCTTCTAAAGATGCACATTTTCATTGGTTGATGCTGACAATAACAAACCAATAATCTGTAGTTGTTGAGGTAAATTCAACAGTACACAAGAATGAAATTAATTGTTTTGATCTTGATCGAAGGGAATGAGAATGATTGATGATGATGGTCCTTGTTTCTCCTCAGTGTATTTTGTTGGTCCGAATGCTAAGAAAAGGTCAGGGGTCATGGGCGGAGCCAACAACGGTGGCTATGACGATGATCAGGGATCCTACATCCACGTTCCACACGACCACATATCCTACCGCTACGAAGTCCTGAAGGTCATCGGCAAGGGCAGCTTTGGACAGGTACAACTAGTAATAGTTCCACTAGCGTCAGTTGATCCTACTGCTACTAATGTTACTTTTACAGTGCTTTTAAGATAAATTTTGCTTTTACTTTCACAATCAAAAGGTAAAAGTAAACGGTAAATGTTATAAAGCTGTTGGATAACATTGTCCGTGTTTTTTTTTACTCTATGAGCTGATCATAGTAAGCACCATCTGGTCTAATAGAAGTAAGATTAATGAGAGCATGGTGTTTCTCCTCCCCCTGCAGGTGGTGAAGGCCTTTGACCACAAGTCGCAGGCCCACGTGGCTCTGAAGATGGTCCGCAACGAGAAGCGCTTCCACCGGCAGGCGGCGGAGGAGATCCGCATCCTGGAGCACCTGAGAAAGCAGGACAAGGACTCGAGCATGAACGTCATCCACATGCTGGAGAACTTCACCTTCCGAAACCATATCTGCATGACCTTCGAGCTGCTCAGCATGAACCTGTATGAGCTCATCAAGAAGAACAAGTTCCAGGGCTTCAGCCTCCCGCTGGTCAGGAAGTTCGCCCACTCCATCCTGCAGTGTCTGGACTCGCTGCACAAGAACCGCATCATCCACTGCGACCTCAAGCCTGAGAACATTTTACTCAAGCAGCAGGGGCGCAGTGGCATCAAGGTAAGACAGGAACAATAACTTCCAAGTAGCAGCCACCTGAGTCTGTTTCACTAAAGGCTTTTTAATCCATCTATAAAACATGCTTTCTGTCTGTCTCTCCAGGTCATAGATTTTGGTTCTAGCTGTTATGAACATCAGAGAGTTTACACCTACATTCAGTCCAGGTTCTACCGAGCGCCAGAGGTCATTCTAGGTAAGAAGAAGGAACACGTAAAGCAGCCTTTGGTCGACACTAAGTTTCCATATGCTAATGAGCTGCTCTTTCAGCTCATTGATGTTTACTCAATTTAATGTTTTGGTCAAAGTTTGGTTGTCGGCTTGTGGTTATTCAAAATAGTCAATTTGTTTTAACTCGGACCACAATAATTAAAGGGTTTATTCAAGAAACAACCAAATTTCATATGATCCTTTATTTTGAATGTTTTTGGACAGCAGAGCTTGTAAATGCAACACTTTACAGCAGCCAACTCTCTCATCATGGATAAATGCAGTCACAGTAAACTAAAGGTGACTAAATATAGTATGTAATGGATCATCCATCTGTTTGTAGTCTCTGCAAGTAAAAATTTCATGGAAATACGGCTGTCTGGAAGGTAGAAAATTAATCCGTCTAAAAACTGATTCTATGCTTTGGAAAAGGATCAGTGGGAATGTACAGTATTTTTCAGCAGATCATTTTGATGCTTGAATCTAGAGTTTGACTGGTCAATCTTTGCCCTCCTCCAGGCTCCAGGTATGGCATACCTATCGACATGTGGTCTCTGGGCTGCATCCTGGCTGAGCTGCTGACCGGTTACCCGCTGTTGCCAGGTGAAGACGAAGCCGACCAGCTGGCCTGCATCATCGAACTGCTGGGCATGCCCAGCCAGAAGCTCCTTGACGCCTCCAAGAGATCCAAGAACTTTGTGTCGTCCAAAGGCTACCCACGGTACTGCACTGTCACCACGCTGCCCGACGGCACCACTGTGCTGAATGGCGGCCGCTCACGACGGGGGAAGGTACGTAGCCCACCGGGCAGCAAGGACTGGAGCGCAGCGCTGAAGGGTTGCGATGACCCACTGTTCCTGGACTTCCTCAAACAGTGTCTGGAGTGGGACCCCGCGATCAGGATGATGCCCAGCCAGGCGCTGCGGCACCCGTGGCTGAGGAGGCGACTTCCCAAGCCGCCAACAGGAACCACGACAGCGGAAAAGACCTCCTCCTCCAAACGGGCCACCACCACGACGGACACCGCCATCACCTCCATCTCCAAGCTCGCCACCACCTCCTCAACAACCACGTCCTCCTCCTCCAAAACCAGGACTAACTTGGCAGCGATCACCGATGCCAACGGAAACATCCAGCCTAGGACGGTTCTGCCCAAGCTGGTCAGCTGAGAGTGAACGCACCCCGCTCGCTGTGGTGGGGGTTGTTAGCTGTGCACATGAGCAGCCGTGAGCAACCAGCTGGAACTGAATAAAACTGGTTTGTCCAGTTTTGAGGAGCATTTGGTTTTTTCACGCTGGTTTTCACAGCGTTGTTGGAGTACGTTTAGGACAAATGGAAACTTAGCGTTGGGGTGTTAAAATGTGCAGAATGGCCAGGCTGGGATGTAAGCTGAGCTGACGGATTATTGATGAATTGGGGTGCGTTCAGACTCCTCAAATGCTCAGTCCTGTCTGAAAAAGACAATATAGTTGTTTTAAGTTGTGAGCAGCAAGACAGGAAGCGACCACATGTGTTTGAAATGATCGTGGGGCCGCTCAGACAATCAGAACACGCCACACCACTCTGTAGCTCCAAACACACAAACATCAAAAAACATGGTGCTGATGGAGGGAACAAGGCGTTTTTATGTTTTTAGCACAGAATCTATTTAGCTGAGCTGATAGTCGATTAATCGATTAGACACCAAAAACAACTTTTTATGACCTTAGTCTTACAAGGTTATATCTAGAGACAATTGTAGGGTAATGGCTCATGTGGTTTACTGACAAATAAATCAGATATATCCTTGTAATACTAAGGTAACGGCTGCAAAAATGCATCGATTAGCTTGCTAATCTTTGTTTCTTATCACCATGAAATAACTCATTTTGTGTTACCTTTCAGTTTGGGGAACATGTGTCATTACTTTTGACTTAAATGACTACACCGTTAATCCAAAACAAAATCCTAGCAACCCTAACTGAATCATCTACCTGTTAGCTGGCTAACTTTCTTAGCTAGCTGTTGTTTTACAGTGTGTAGCTAGCCTGCGTTGCTAGCTTTGTGCCTGTCAGCTGTTAACTGTTAACTGCTAATGACCACTGGTTAGTTGTTAGACAGCTATTTGTTTGTGTTTAGCTGCCACTTTGCTACCTATTTACCTTTTAACTGGCTAGCACTTAGCCTAGCAAACTTTAAACCAGTCAGCTAGCTATAGCTGGCTCACTATTTGCCTTTTTTGGCAGTCTGGTGGCTAGCCTTAGCCTTTTTTAGCCATAGCCTGTTAGTGCTCCACTGCCAAGCCTTACGAAACACAGATTTAGAGTTTTAAAGTGTTTTAAGTTTCTGAAGGATAGCAGAAGGAGAGAAAGACCAGAAAAGAAGTATGTTTGTGTTAACTCGCACCATTTTGTTCTCCATTTAATTAACCAAATCTGATTAATAAGGACACAAAATGACAGAAGGAGCTGTGAAGATAGAGACAAAGGTAGATTAAAGGCAGTTTTATGGACAAGTTATGAATCGTGTTAAAATCAAAGGGCTCTGATATTAAAAAAAAAATGGGAATGTTGGTAACCAAAGTCTTTCCTATTTGAAAGGAGGAAAATGAAACTGGCTGCAGTATGACCTGAAACAGCAGGCTAGCATTTAAGTAACTAAACCAAGCAGCGTTTTTTGATCAGGGACATTTTAATAAAAGGTTAATATACAATTTATTTATATTTGGACTTTCTTAAATGCAAAAACAAGATCAAAAAGCTGAAGCTAACATGAGAGAAACTGTTGCCTGGATAAAATAACAATATGCTGGTTGACTACTTCTGATCGTTCAGCACCATTATAAAGACAATATTTTAAGGGTAGACAATTTAAATGATTACTATCATCAATTCATGTTAAGGCGAATACACTTTTGGCATTCTAACAAAATTCCAGGCTTCAGGAAAAGAGTTTCAGACACACACAGATCACATGACGCCAAAAATATCTTCCCTAACGTCACAGCATAGAGCGGTGTTTCTTTAGATGGCTGTAAACATTTAGGGGTTAAGGCGTCGACAACTGACCATCTGTTCCTTCTAGCTGTGTGGAAAACACGGTGGCTCTAATCATCGATTAAAATAATCTATATGGAGCCTTTGTGTCTGAACAATAAGACGTTTTATGATATATTGCCTGAAGGTACCTTACATATAGAGACAGTACAGAGACACGAGAGTTGTTTTAGGACTACACACTCGTAACGCTGTGTTACTGAGTTAGTCTGAAGAGGTCAGCTGGTTATACGGAGACATGTCCTGGGTTTTGTCTCACATGTAGGTGGGAACAACGAAAGATTTCTACACCAATTGAACGCCTTGTGAAGTCTTTGCTCCAAGTAAGGGTTGAAGATTCAGACAAGAAATTGCAATGGATTTGGAACAAAAGCCTTGTGAGCTGCATATTCACAAAGAGGTAGAATCTGTAGCTAACATGATGTTAGCATGTGGCTAATAGTGTAATAATAATAGTGTTGGAGGGAAGAGAGTTTTAATTCAGGGTTTCTTTCAAAGTAATAAACACTTCTAAGAAAATTTAGTTGCAGTCAGTTGGTGCTCAAAGGTTTTTTGTTTTTTAATGTGTTTCTTGAGCTGGTTAGCAAGTCGTCGTTTCCATCCACATGTAGCTCAAATTTTAACTGCATTTCTGGGAAATCTGCTAAAGAAAATGCAGATTATCAATCAATCAATCAAACTTTATTTGTATAGCACCTGTGTGCAGTTCAAAGTGCTTCACAGATGAAAAGATAATAATACAGAACAAGTGTAGACCATAAAAACAACAGCAACAACAGAAGAAAACAAAACTATTTTAAGAATTTGAGACCAATGCACACGAGAAAAATAAAAGTGATGAAAATGTAATAAAATCGATTTAAAAGTTAAAAAGATGAATGCACGTTTCCATCCACTTCCATTATGCCAATATTAGTTAGATAAACAGCATGATGTAATTATATAAAAATCAGTAAATAAACCTTACAAAATCTAATCAACTGGGAAACTTTAAGGTAACAAAACACACAAAGTGGACCAGAATAAAATAAGTAAAACCAATTCAAGTAATATAAAATAAAAAGTATGTTTGAACAAAGGAATTTAAAAGATGATACTGACTGATATAAAATCACACGCTGCGACCCTGAGCTGTTAAGCCAGCCTGCTTTGCTTTATCGCTCGCTTCAACATCACTCTGCCGCTTCCTGGTGTGACTGGGCCCAAATGCTGTCAGACAATATTGATTTATACAACAGCACCTCTTCTACTAGATTCAAAAACAAAGCAATACGGCAGAAAAATATATGAGATGAAATGAAATAAACGGATCCAAAACTTAAAAAAATAATCAGTTACAATGATGTGTAGACGAGCAGTAACTCTGTGATCAGACATACAGACTGGTAATATATTGATCAAAGGTCAGTATTGGTAAATGGATCTATCAATGTGATCGGGGGAGGGGTGGGGAGTTGAAGATGTTTCTTATTTATTTACTACAATTTAATATTTATTAATCTAATCTACATATTTACTATGACGTGCAGTTCATACCGTATACTTGAATGTGTGTGTGTTGTATGTAGCAGTGTGTATGTGCAATGTCGATGTTACGAGAGGTTTTCTTAAAGCTTGTTCCCTCACACAAACACATATATCTTTATACACACACCACTGTATCTGAACGCACTCTGCAGTTTGGCTCCGCCCACAGCAAGTCGAGTCATACGAAGAGGAGGAGGAGGAGGAAGGGCTGTGTGCACTGTCGGCCTGGCAACCGTGATGTAATGTAGCGCATGGGGACGTGGACGATAACGACGTGATGCACAGAAGGAACTGATAATGTAAAACACAGACACTACCTGCTCCGCCCATCTCAGGGGAAGCTCCGCCCCCTCCTGGACCTGGATAGGAAACAGGAAGTAACTGAAAGAGGAGGAGGAGGAAGTAGGGGGACGGTCCTCTCTGATGTTTCTTTGGTTGTTTTATAACGATTTGATTGGTTGGTTGATTGATTGTGTTTTTTAGTTTTTTAAATTTTTTTAGTGAGACGAGTGCTGAGAGTCGTAACTTTGTGCCTTCAGTATCTCATCGCCATGCCACGCCCACCCGACACACACACACACACACGCACGCCCACCCGACACACACACACACACACACACGCCCACCCGACACACACACACACACACGCACGCCCACCCGACACACACACACACACACACACGCCCACCCGACACACACACACAGTGGCAATGTCTTGGCAACAATCTCTAATATATTTAACAAAAACTCAGTTTTCAGAAAATCATTTAGTATTTCTTGGTGCAACTCACAATGATGTCATAAAGACTCAAGTCGGGTGAGTTTTGGAGGCCAAAGTCTGCGTGCCGATTGGCTCCTGGTTTGTTTCAGCAAAGCCCAAAGACACCATGTGAACCCCCGCGACCTCTGACCTCTATCTCCCAGCCCCTGAGAAAAGTGTGACCATGGAGTAATAGAGTACAATGAAAGAACAAACAAAGGAAGTGGTTTTTTGTTTTTTGCCCTGAGCAGAGTCTGTCAGGCTGTCTGGAGGACTGAAGGTTGCTTCAAAGACCCTCAAGGCTCAGATGAAGCAGCCTCATTAGCATCCTAAATAATTACTCAAAAATGTATAAAAATCGTAGTAACACTGGTTCTGTTATGAATTTGAACATAAACTGAAAAACAAAACATTCGAGGAATTGAACGCAGACGAATAATTTGAGACAGTAACGACAATAAGTAATGTTTACGTGAAGGTTGGTTGAGACTGTGCCAACACTTTGTTTCTGTTGATGGGACATGAATGGACAAGTGGCCGTGGTATAAACTGGATTATCCAGTTTAGATCTGGATCCGGTCTGTATGCAAGAACACATCATGAAATACAGGCTAGTAGAACAATGTTTGGCTCTCTAGTGCACCTTGATTATCCCAGTTGTCTTGAATGCAGCTAAACAGGGTTTTATGGAAGCTCATTGCTGCCAGGAAGAGAAACGGGTACGACGTTGGGAAGGATAAAGATGAAAAATTATGACACGAGTCTAACTTTACATAGACAGAGTTTGGATTTTTTAAGTTGTCTGAGATTGTGAAAATTATGATAATGTACATCAATTGATTTGCTATGGTTTTCCATAGTGTTTACAGAGCTAGCCAACGCACCAACCACAGACTGTAGCTTTAAACTGATTAACACTGACATCTACAAGTGTGTGTGTGTGTGTGTGTGTGTTGGGGTGTGGGGGGGTTGTATAACATGGCTGCACAATGTACAGACACATATCAGCCAACTGTCGCCACTTGTCGCCTCGGGACAGACGGGCCACGCCTGCTGACGACAGGGCTAAGCTAACACTAGCCGATCGACCGCTAGCGTCCAGCCGCTAGCTGCTGCACTGATATTTTCTCTACAGTGAGGCTAACTAACACTAGCCTACCGCTAACTGACTGCTAGCTGCAGTCCCGTTGAGCTCCTCCCAAAGGTGCTCACTCAAGCTGTTAGCATTAGCATTAATGTGGTTTTAAAGCGTTCTTTGTTCACGTTGGTACCTCAGACTGCTCAGTTATCATTGTTATTCTGATTATTACTGCTGTCATTGTCGTGACTAACACCCAGGGCATTTGGTTGAATCTACCAAAGTGCATTCCTTTACAAAGCTAGCTGAGAGCTAGCTGCTCAAACAGGCAGGCAGGTAGAAAGTAGGACGGAAAGCAAAAAGTAAGTAAGTGAACAGAGAGGCAATGAGAGGAGGAGCCTTTCAGACAACGAGGAGGGGCGGAGAACACGTGACGGCGATTATTAGCGGGAACATGAAGTCTGGTTTCACTCACCTCTTGGTAGCATCCAGAAAAAGTAAGATTGTAGTTTCTGCTCGTGTGGAAGCAGCTGTAGCCTAACTAGCCTGCTAGCTCGTTACCATGCTAGCCAGTTAGCCTACCAGCTGTATTTCTGTGACGTTTGCCAGCTGGGTTTTATTGTGGATTTTATCTGTAAATAATGTGGAAAAATGTTTGAATAATACAAATGTTTTGCGTTGAATGCGCTGCTGTGCCACGCCGCGGCCATTTTTACAATGTACTGTATCTACTGTACAGAACACACAAGTCGACACTTTTTCTAGTGAGCCTTTGTTAAATTTTATTGTGGTGGAAAAAATGATTATTATTAATAAAACAGTTTTATTGTCCATCTTCATGTATTGTTGTTTCAGTGAGTCGGCGTGAAAACAAAGTACAGGTTGGTAGAATCAAGTTGTTTTGAAATTTGATCAAACTTCTGCTTTAATTCCATAACTGTTTAAAATAGATAGAGTTTAGCTTGGTGGCTAATGTTACCTCTCATATGCTAATAATGTGATATATTTAATTGCAAGATACTTTTCTCATCGTAATAATGAGCCTGATATCAGATTAGTACTGTATGAAAATAAGTTTATTTCTCCTAATTTAGGATTCTGGAAGTAATAATTATGCTAAACTGTTAGTTAATTGATTGTGTAAACTGGTCAAACTGATACCAGACATGTTAAGACTGTGTGTCTTTATACCAACACTTTAATACCATGATTCTCTTCCTCTCTCACACACACACACAGATCCTGGATCAGACCGAGGTTACCATGACAACGCAGCCTGTCACAGGTGCTAATGAATGCAGTGTTGTCCGGGGGGGGGGGGGGGGGGGGAATGGCAAGGCGCGTTGTCATGACAACCAGTAAAAGCAGTTCAATGTAAACAGCACTGTTTTAGATTAGTGCACGCACACACACACGCACGCACGCACACAGGATGCAGAAGTGCGATTCAGTCAAAACGACCTTTATTTATAAAGATGTGTTCGACCACTTCAGTCCAGAGTTAAATACGTCAACATCTACCTGATGGATTGGCACAAAAACTGATACAGACATTCATGGTTCCCAGAGGATGAACCCTAATGACTCTGGTGATCCCCTGACTTGTCCTCTGGCGCCACCATGAGGCTGACAGTTGTGGTTTTGAGTGAATTGTCACCTGTTGGATGGTTTGCCATGGAATTTGGTTCATCATTCATGTTCCCCTCAGGATGAACTGAGGACCATCACCATCATCAGGTCAACATTTTAATTTGTGACTAAAGACATTCCCATCAGCCTCAGCTGTACTTTGTGTTAAGTGCTAATTAGCTACTGTTAGCATGCTAACACGAGACACGGTGAGCATGTTGTCATGCTGATGGTAGCATTTAGCTGAAGTTTTACAGCTGCGGACCATTTTTATACTGACAACATTTTTTCATGCTTGTGGAGGATGTGACGGAAAATCTGCAGCACAGACCGATCTCGCCAGCTCGAGGTGCCACACCAGCAGCCTATCAGCTTTTTCTTGGGCCATATCAGATAGTTTCCTCACGGCTTGAGAGCAAATGTTCCACGGAGCAGAACTCTGCAACCACTCAGGGTCAAAGCACCCGAATCCACAGTTTCTCTCTGTAATCCTGCTCACCAGGCTGTGAACCCTCCAGAAAAGTAAGTTAAGTCTTCTTTTTATTTAAACCTGACAGCCACGTGCGTTTAGCAGAACTGAGGCTGCAGCTAACCATTATTCTCATGACTCGTTTTGTGTTTAAAATGTCAGAAGATTGTGAAAAACGCCCATCCCAGTTTCCCAATGTGACAACTTCAAATTGTTTTCAGTCCAAAAGTCAAATAGTGGTGGAAAGTAACTAATTACATTTACTCAAGTGCTGTACTTTTTGAGGTACTTCCTCTTTGAGTATTTCCATTTTATGCTACTTTATACTTCGACTTCACTACATTTCAGATGAGCACTTTTACTTTTGGTACTTTAAGTATATTTTGATGATAATAAAATAATAAATAAGTAAAATCTTCAGTGCATGGTTTTTACTTGTAACAGAATATTTCTACAATGTGGTATTACTACTTTTACTACTCTTGCAAAAACAACATGCAACAATCTGGTAGCAGAAAATATTGTGAAGTTGTAAAGTGATTCAGATGAATCAAAATATGCAGATTCATTTTCAGTTGATCAACTAATCAATTAACTGACTAATCAGTGTCAGCTCAAAGTGGAACAACTTTACCTTTAACTTTAATGGACGTTAGTTGATGTGATGTTCTCATTAAAGCACGACAGAGGTGTTAACACACACACACAGTTTGTCACACATGCACATTTTCTCTTTCACACACTCTTTTCCGTCATTGACAAGGTAATTAGTTCGCCATGGCAACGCGGAGCAGCCGTGTGATTGGAGCAGCTGTGTTCCATATTAGGCTGTGGGGAGATTAGCAGGAAGGACGTTAGGCTGCTAATTATAGAAGCTAGCGTGAAGCTAACTGCTCAGAGCAGCTCTGCAGGAGCAGCTGCTGCCTGGCTCAAGGGCAGGTGGTCGGAGGAGTCTACCCATAATGCAGCAGTCTGTGTGTGTGGTGATCTGGTTTTGACCATTCTTTGTTAAATGTGTCCCAACTCTGGAAGTGCAATACTTAAATCGCTGGACTACAGTACCCCTTTAAACATGAATGAATTACTGAATGGGGTCAGGGGGCCCCTGGGCTTCACCTGCAAAATGTCACTGAAATAAACACAGAATGACTACAAAGAGTCATTTCATCAGCAGTGACAAATGTTTCTCCTCCTCCCCCTCTCCAAACAACTGTGGAGAGGACGAGGAGAGGAAGTGTCTATCGGATTAATCTCCAAAATAAACCTGACGTTGTTTACCCAGCTCCGCCCCAAATCCGCCAGGTCAGCCAATCAGAGTGTGAGAGAGCCAGAAGAGCAGACAGAGAGGCACAGGTGAGTCAGCAGGTGTCTGCACACAGACGTCATGGATGTAGCATAAAACAGAAGACAAGAGACGTCACAGTGTTCACTTCAAACACTATTGAAGTGAATAGGAAAGCGTGTTTAAGACCCTTTTAAAGGATTGTCATTTTAAAATGAGTCCGCCGGACACGGCGTTTTCAACCAGTTAGCTTACTGTAATTAGCTAGTTAGAGCTGATTAAATGTGACAGTTGGCGTTTCAGCCGACAGCTGCAGGCTAGAAATGAGAAGCCGCTTTTGTCTACTTCTGTCTGAAATCAAGGACCTTTTGTTTCGAAAATTACTGAAAATGTCATCACTATGGACCGGTGTAGCAACCGTATCTAAGGAGTGCGGGGTTTGACGAGCGGTAAATGACAAGACAAAGTAAAATATCAGAAACATACAGAATGAAATATCAAATTATGTTTTTAAATGAAATCAAGAAAACACGCTTTAAAAAGAATAAAGTGAAATGACAATAGTTCCCTACAAAGCCATAACGCAACTTGACTTGACTTTTTGACTGTTTTACTATATAAAAACTATTATGCAATAGAAATGTCTAATTTCAGTGAAAACAACATGTAAGAATACAGTTCTGCCACAGACAGCTAAAACAACAGATGTATATCAAGTGAACGCTAGCTGAGGAGATAGCCACTGCTAGCACTAAAGCTCAGTGTACTTTCTTCCTGAGCTCTATAGTTCCCTCCACCTTCTGTCGGTCTGAAACGTATATTATTCGTACATATTTACAGCTTAGACATTTAAAATGTTCGTATAATGTTGTTGGTCCTTTAGATATCAGTGTTGTTGTGCAGTCTGGAGTCTGGACTGGTCGGACGAACCTCCATCCCGCAGCGTGAATGTGAGTTAAGACTTTGTTGCTGAGTCAGTTAACGTCTCTGAGCTGGTGAACGGTGATGGAGGTTAATCTGGATCCTCTTCTGTTTGGACCGTTTCCAGCGTCGAGGCCGGAGGTTTCACCGCGTGACGCCTTCTGCTGCAGCTCTGATGTCAAACAAATGAGATTTCAACTCCTGGAAACGAGTGTGTGTCTATTTAAAACTGGATGTAGCTCAGAGCTCAGCAGGATCATGAAGGCCAAACACACACACACACACAGGTAACCTGATAGAGTGAGACTTGCTGCAAGGGATTATGGGTCCAAATTAATATCCACTTACTGTACAAATGTCAAATCACCTTCACTCACAACACAAGCTGTATGTACACACCGTATACTTTATAATGGAGCAGCTGCTCAAATAGCAACCTCTACATGACATTTATTGTATACCATAAATTCAGACACTGTTTTACCTACAAGAACCCACCAGACTAGGAGCTTCTGTTTCACTTTCTAAAGAACTGTTGCCATTAAATCTGTCCAGGAGATCCTGTAGAACTGGTTATATGTTGAAAATGGCATTAAAATAAAGGTTATAATCTATAAAACTTAAACTTTTCGACTTATCGAGATGGTCTTTTCTGGGCCGAACTGTCAACTCCTCCAACAACAAACTGACACTTTGGAAAAAAGCTTCTGATCTATGAAGTCAAATCCGATCATATTCTGAGCGGCATTCAGATAAAGAATCAGTCATGAACCGCTAAAGATCTGCCTACACGGGGCCGATGGTGAGCTGCTAATACCCCGTGTATCTCTTGCTAGCTTGGTGCTACGTTTCCTGTCTGAAATCCCACTTTTACAGTATCACATGTTTCTGATTTGTATTAATTTTTGCATTTCTTCTGATTACAATGACAGAAATCATGGAGTCTGATGATTGAAATCATTGCAAGCTAGTGAGTAACTGCTGCTGGGTTTAGTTTAGTGAGCTCCTCCACACACACACTTTCACATCCAGACTGTGGACGTCGGACAGAAGCGCTACGTTCCCAAACCGTGTCATAACACTTTCAGTCAAGTGTTTTCAGACTGAATAACTTCCACGTTCACACAGAACGCCTTCATCTGTCTGAAGGGGCGACTGCCGACCGTCATTAACCCAAACATCTGTGTAAATGTTTCCACCCTGCCAACGCAGGAATGGCTTGTTGAGCGCAACACATAAATCTGCTTCGATTTGTCTACAGTAGAGTTCTGCTACTTGATCCACACCCAACAGGTCCAGACAAAGTATGGGGTTTTGGGTCGTGTTCTGGCCGTTTGCCAGTTGTGTAAAGCTTGCTGCTCAGGTCAGGTTGTTTTCAAATGTAATTTATTAAGAAATGTCTCTCTTTGTGGTGGTAATCATCTGTGTCCATGTGTATCATGGAAATAGATGGTTGAAATAAAGTAACAATATAGCTTCAGGTCTGGGTCCCAAATTTGGCAGTGCACATTGGGTCGAGGTGGGACGGGTCTTAAGACACGTGGTACACATTACCATTTTCATGAATATGTCTATGTTATATGTGTTTAGCCTAGCTTAGCACAGAGACTGGAAGCTGGGGGAAACTGCTAGCCTAGCTCCATAAAAAGTATAAAACTACACCTTCTAGTAACCTCAATGTTGCCGTATTTCCACATTGTTTCTTGTTTATTGAAAACAAATGCCTGAGAGTCCAGACTGTGGGAATAGTGAGCCCCTGCTGTGAAGAAGGTCAGCAGACAGTTGAGTAGATGACAGATCCTTTCTCTATGACAGGGAGCTGGCTGCATCCCCCGCCAGCTCTCCCAGCATGCACTGGGCTGTCACCTGAGCAGGTGGAGGGGGGGGCTCTGACCTACAGACCCAGATAATGAGAGAGAGAGTGGTAGAGCGAGGTGGGGTCAGCTGATGAGAGCAGAGATGAATTAGCAGCAGGTGTCATGCTCGTCACTGACGGCCATGTTGGCTCCACAGTCCTGCTGCGAGGCTGTTGCCGAGGTAACTGGCGGCTGGTGTCTTGTTTACGTTGCCATGGTGATGTTTTGACCAAACTTTGTCTGTGTGGCTCTTTGTGTTTTTACATTTTAATATTAGACGTGTTTTCATTCACACCTGGTCTCTCTGTTTTATCCCCCCTAAACAAATTCAAACCAGTTCTAAATCCATTCTTATTCATGCTAAACCTTTGCTGACCCACCTTTCACTTTTCTGTTTTTAAACCCCAGAACCCATTCCAAACCCATTTTAATCCATGCTAAACACAGAATGTGTTTAGCACAAAACCTTTCTAGCCCATCTTAAACCTGCTCTAAACATTCATTTTAACTCCATTCTAACTTTTCCATAAACACAATGGATGCTTGCCTCCCAATTCTACACCCAATCCATACTAACCCAAAAAACTAAAACAAATCTAACCCAACATGTCCAGTAAACTAGTCTGAGAGTGGAAAAACCAATCTAAACCCATCAATCTCATTACCCTTTTGAACCCATTCCAAAACCACTATATCCCCATTCTACACCCATTCTAAACACTTATGTTATAACCCATTCTAACCCATGTCAAACACATTCAGACCTCTCAATTCTCAAATCTTTCTCAACCCAATATATACCCACAACAATCTTAAATCCATGTTAATCCCATCATAACTCTTCCTCAACCCATTTTATGCCCACTACTAACCACACTAACCCAAAAATTCAAACCTCAAAATGTCCAATAAACCTCGCTTGCAAGTGGAGTGGATAACCCAATCTAAACCTGTTTAATCCCATTATAACTTATTCTAAAACCATTCTGAATCTATTCTAACCCATGATAAACACATTGTGACCCATTTTAAAACCACTCTCAAACCTTTCTAATCCACTTTAACATCCTACAAACATCCTAAATCCAATTTAATCCCATTCTACCTCTTCCGCCTCCCATTTTATACCCATTCTGAACCCACACTAACTCAACAACTCTAACCTAAATTGGCCACAAACCAATTACAGCCCACTGCAAAACCATTAAACCATATTTCATTCCATTAAAACCAATTTTAATTGAAACATAACCCATTCTCAGTCTCTTGTTGCCCATTTTAAATCCATTCTAAACGATTCAAACCAATCCTAAACCCAGATTAAACCTGCGACCACCCTAAAACCCTTTAAATCCCATTATAACTCTTCCACAGCCCATTTTAGACTCGCTCTAAACCCATTCTGAACCCAGAATCCTAATATCCTAATATCTTTCCAGTCTTATTTTGAAGCCTTTCTAAAAGGATTTCAACACTTCCTGACAGTGGTGGAATGTAACTAAGTACATTTACTCAAGTACTGTACTTAAGTACTTAAGTACAGTAACTTTGAGGTTAGGGTTATTTAGGGTTAGGTTACTTTATACTTCTACTCTACTACATTTTACTGCACTACATTTATTTAACATCTATAGATTTTCAGATTAAGATTTTATATAGAAAACATATGATCAGTTAATAAAATACAATGCATTGTATAGATCAAACTACCCAGCAGTATAGAAATGTATATATCATGATGCCAATACTTATGTACTTAAATAAGATTTTGGATGGACTTGAGTATTTTTACACTGTGGTATTGCCGTCTAAATCGATTATAACTCGCTCTAAACTGACTGCTTGACTCAGTCTGAACCAGTTTGTAAGATCAGAGTCGGTTCTTTGTGTGTTCGAGTCAAACGTTTCACCTTCTCCAGACAGTTTGAAACCCTAAATATAAAACCAGTCATGGAAACTGTCTCTCTACCTGCCTCTCTCTCTTTGTATAATTGAATATAGACTCCGGCAGGCGTACACTGATCTGCTCTATGGGTCACTGAGTTCAGGACAAATGGAAAACTGTGTGTGTGTGTGTTCAGATGGTGTCAGATTTGTCGGGCCAGAGGTCATTTTATTTCCAGCGTCTCTCTTCATCATACAACTGTCTCTCACACACACTCAGTCCTCGCTGAATATTACTGAGTGAACAATATAACAAATAATAATAATAAGCAGTAAAACTAAAGTTGGAGATATAAGCACCAACGAACCTCAGAGAAATGTGACTGAGGCTGATTCAGATTGACACGTTTTTGCAGGAAATACAGATGTTACAACTGTCACAATTGGTCTCCCCTACTGTAGTATTCATGGATACTAGTATCTGTAGTAGAAAAGTATGTTTTATTGTACTGCAGAACACTTTTACACTTCAATTTCAGATGTTCAGATTCATACTCTGCTGCCATCTAGCAGTTAGAAGCTGTCACTACACCCAGTGTGATCGTCATTACATTTTAATCATTTGATGCTTTTGTCCAAAAAGTGACTTACTCATAAACAAATTGGGAGAAATGTGGGATTCAGTGTTTCGCCCAAGGACAGAATTCAATTCAATTCAGTTTTATTTATATAGCGCCATATCATAACAAAGTTATCTCAGGGCACTTTTTCATATAGAGCAGGTCTAGACCGACTCTTTATATTTACAGAGACCCAACAGTTCCCACCATGAGCAGCACTATGCGACAGTGGAAAGGAAAAACTCCCTTTTAACAGGTAGAAACCTCGAGCAGAACCAGGCTCTAGGTGGGCGGTCATCTGCCTCGACCGGTTGGGTTGAAGGGGGGGGCAGGAGGAAAGAGAACATACAGCAGCACAGTACAGTTCCACATAGAGATGTAAAGCAGTAGTTGTGGTGATGGTATTGATGTTAACACCAACAGAAATAATACTAAGAGCAATAATATAATAGTAATACTAATAATAAGAGCAGTAACAGCAGCAGCGGGTGCAGAGCAGGAACACGGGGGCAGCAGGTGGCTGCAACCACAGACCCAGACTCTACAGCTCCAGAGGCAGAAATACCTGCAGAAAGCAACAGAAGGAGAGAGGGAGAGAGAGAGAGGAGAGAAAGCACACAACTACGGGAAGAAGTTGAATTAGTAACAAGCATTGATGGGATATGAGGGCGTACAGATGGAGAGGAAGAGGAGGAGAGAGGAGCTCAGTGCATCATAGGAAGTCCCCCGGCAGTCTAGGCCTATAGCAGCATAACTAAGGGGTGGCTCGGGGGTCACCTGAGTCAGCCTTACTATAAGCTTTATCAAAGAGGAAAGTCTTAAGCCTACTCTTAAATGTGAGGAGGTTGTCCGCCTCCCGTACACAAACTGGGATCTGGTTCCACAGGAGAGGAGCTTGATAGCTGAAGGCTCTGGCTCCCATTCTACTTTTAGAGACTCTAGGAACCACAGGGAACCCTGCATTCTGGGAGCGCAGTGCTCTAGTGGGGTAATAGGGTACTATGAGCTCTTTAAGATATGATGGTGCCTGACCATTTAGGGCTTTGAGGAGAAGGATTTTAAATTCTATTCTGGATTTTACAGGGAGCCAGTGTAGAGAAGCTAACATTGGAGAAATATGTTCTCTTTTCCTGGTTCTTGTCAGTAAACGTGCCGCAGCATTCTGGATCAGCTGGAGAGTCTTAAGGGACTTATTGGGGCAGCCTGATAATAGAGAGTTGCAATAATCCAGCCTAGATGTAACAAATGCATGGACTAGTTTAAGCAGCTAGCTAGAAGCAACAGTGGAGGAAGTAATCGTGTTCTTTACTTCAGTAAAAGTGTCAGTGTCACAGGAAAAAAATACTCCTTTACAGGTAAAAGTCCTGCATTCAAAGACTTACTCAAGTAAAAGTACCGAAGTATTATCAGCTAAATGTACTCATGAAGCAGAAACATGGCCCCTGTGGGTGTTTTATTATTATGCATTATGCTATTGGAATGTGTAAGTAGCATTTTACTATTGTATAAAATCTAGTAACTCTTGCTGTAGTTAAGTAAAAAGCACAATACCTCCCTCTAAGATGTAGTGGAGTATTAGTAGAAAGTTGCATAAAATGGAAACACTCAAAGTACAAGTACCTCAAATTTGTACAGTACTTGTGTAAATGAACTTCCACCACTGGACAGAAGCAGGGGATCCAACCACCAACTATGTTTTGTGCTTTATTATTCTTAACGTCGTCTCCTTTTATCCAGATTGTGTTACGGTGAGTAGTTCAGGCAGGTAGGATCCAGCAGTTCAATGATTTAATTGTTATTCTAGCTTACATGCAGGTACAGGTAGGCAGGCAGGAAAACAGGTAACGGGTAACTGGCAGGTCCAGGTTCAGAGACAGAAGCACAGGGAACATACAAAGGGCAAGACAGGAACATGGAAAACTACAAACAAGGCAACCAGCAAGAACCGACACAAAACAAAGGAAGGGGACCGATATAAGTAAGGAAGTGGCTGATGAGGGAATCAGGGGCAGGTGAGTAATAGGGAACAGGTGTGGATAATCAAGGACTCAGAGACACGAGGGCAGGAACTGAAATGGCAAGACAGGTTAGAATTTCAAAATAAAACAGGAAACACAGACAAGGACTAACAGGATGTAACAGATTTGGAGGAGCACATCTCCTTTGCGCTGCACTTCTTGGAAAATATGTGGAAGTGGACAGCAAACGTACATTATAGGTGAGGAAGACACGAGGCTGCACATTAACAGCATTAACAGACGTCTTGTGTCCAGCAGGAAATCTTTACAAATGAACATAATCTGCATATTCATATATTCTGGAATATTTAATGAGCTAGAAGGAGCAGGCGCCTTTTTAAAGATTTTAATGTGGAAATTAAACTTTTTTTTGTGGAAAACACATCAGACACATTATTGTTGCAAGCAGACTATTTGTATATATGTTTTAATACATGTCTGGAGGGGATCTTTGAGGTACTTGTACTTTATAGTAGGTATGTATACTCAATTTTATGCTACTTTATTGAATAAAGTAACATAAAATGGAGTATTTCCATTTTTCAGAAATGGGCCATTCTGCATAATGAGTACTTATATTTTGATGCTTATGTACTTTTACTTAAGTAAGATTTTGAATGCAGGACTTGCACTTGTAACAGAGTATTTCTCCACTGTGGTATTGCTACTTTTACTTAAGTAAAAGATCTGAGTACTTCTTCCACCGCTGCACATCACAAGATGCAGTCCATTTATGTACGAGCGTCATCTTTACCTGGTTAGAAAATAAATAAATAACCCAGAGGAAGAAAAAAGAGAGTGAGAGCGAGAGAGAGAGTATAAAAGTGAAACTAAACGGTGGATCATCAACCGCCTCACAGCAGGTGGTAACAAAGCAGGTGTGTACTCTCAGCTAGTAGGAGGCTATAAAACACTGCTGCTGCCATCTAGTGCTTGAAAGGCATCATTACACCCAGAGTGACTCACTGAGGATTTTATCATTATAAATCAGAATAAGAAAAAAGTTTATTTCCAAGTAGGTTTTCACATACAAGGAATTGGCCTTTTGGTATTTTGGTGCATGGCGGACACAATGAACAAACTGCAAAAGTCAAGAATCATAAATATAGAAATAAAATAAAAATAGAAATTTACTCAAAAAAATACGTAAAATGTCAAATATATCTGTTTTAAGTGTTTAAAACATAGAGGATTGAATATGTGCTTATAGTGTGTTTTTGGTTGTAGTTGCAGTTTGCCCACCAGATGTCAGCAGAGACTTTGGATTCATGAACACCACAGAGTTCAACTCAGGTTAAATTCTCACAGGAAACTGAAAAGGTATTGTCATGATTGTGTCACCACTACACATTGTGTTTTAAGATAAGATGAGACAAGATCAAATAAGATAAGATAGAACTTTATTAATCCCGAGGCTAATTCTTGTGCCACAAATTGCTCAAAAAATGACAACAGCATAAGAATAAAAACAATAGAGTAATAAATGTAAGTACCCGTGTCTAATAGAATAACAATAAAAAAATAAAAGAAGATACATTCAGTAAAATAAATAAACTAAAATAGTAATATTGCACATGATATTGAAAAGTAATAGTTTATGTCCCAGAAACTTTACACTGTTAGTCATGTGATCTATCTAATAGTATCTTATTACGCCATTTAAAACATGCGGACTCCTTTAGACTGGTTTTCATCAAACACATGTTTAAATCAAGTTAAGTCCTCATAGTGAAGTATTGTGAGGACACTTTTTTCTGTATTGATTACAGTTCTGCTTTTCTTCTGTCAGTAAATCACATTGATCCACCTGATGCTCCCACAGTCTGCGAGGTTTCTGTACGGAGGTTTCTGGTGCCGCTCGCTGCCCTCGTCGTCAGTTATGGTGCCAGAAAATCCACGGTGAAGTTACCATGGCGACAGCTAACTTGCTGAGACTGAAGCACCTGTCGATCAACGCAATTCTTTCCCTAAAACTCCTCTCTCTGAGCTCCAGTATGTTATTAATGTGACATTTTATTGTGAAAATGTAAACACAGACAAACATTAGTTAAACATGTTAGGGGTTTCCCATTCACTTCAATACAGTCAGAGTTTTCTTGGAGCAGCATCTAGTGGCCATTAGAGGAACTGCAGCGTGCGTGCGTACACACACTTTAACTTTACATGGTGGTGGCTGCTGATTGGATGCTTCTTGTCTTTTACTGGCGAAGCATCCTGAGTGCCCAAAGTTAGAAAATATTTCTTTGAGCAGAATAACTGTCCAATCAGATTAAAGCAGAGATGCAATGGAGCAATAGTTAGCAGTCATTGTTAGCTTCCTTAGCAGGGTGATTTGATTCCTGTGCTGGTTTTTCAGAATAAAAGCAGAGTTTAAGTTAATCCACGGTGATTGGATTTAAGTCTGCATCATTCAGTGTAACTGATTCAACTGAGAAATACACTTCATTTATTTCAGCAACAAAACTGAACAAAATGGAAATGAAAAATATGAAATGAAATAATATCGTTTATTTGTGATTAGCTTCTGCATGTCTCTGTTATTGATCGGAAAGAAAGAATAGACTTGTTAGAAATCAATCATGGTAAAATCTTTTTTTTTCTTTCTTTTTTTTTATTTTTTATGAATGATAGTTCTTGTAATCTCCATGACAACTTGACCTCCAGTGCTGAGGAAGGCAGTGAGATACAACAGAAAGCTCCAGAAAACACCCATGAAGTGGACCTTGAGTTAAGATAGTTATTGTATCTGTAGGCAGTGTGTCTTCTGCTCTTTTATTTCTGCTTTCTACTCTTGCTTACTATCGAAACTTAACCGTGTGTGTGTGTGTGTGTGTGTGCGCGTGGTTGCTGCTCAGAGCTTCCTTTGCAACAGGAAACAACATGTAACTTCATGGAAATGCCACAGTGCATTTCTGTGTGATATGTTAATGAGCTGTGTGTGTGTGTGTGTGTGTGTGTGTGTGTGACACTAAGCTATGATGTTTGTTTTTTTTCTCTTTTGATCAGTCAGCAGATTCACTGAAACTATGAAACAAACTCACCTCAAAAGCAACTTAGAAAAACACCTGAATCATCTTTTTTTATCCGCACACAGTCTCAGGTTCCCTTAAAGGGCCAGTTCATATAAAACATACAGTATTTGCATATTTTCACATGTAACCCTGGAAGTATTTAACCATGCAGATACTTTTGGGTTTGTAGGTGAGGTTTTAGTCCAATGCAGGTGAATGGAATTTCATTTATTGAAAAAGTTAAATTTGAAAAACTCAGTACAGCCATCTGTTACCGTCACACTTCACTGTGAACACTTTTCATTAAGTTAATTCAGTAGAACATAGTTTCCTGATAATATCTTAACGTTGCCTCGGGTGTTTTTATTTTGCTCAGTGTGCCCCCTCACTTTCCACACCTGCCATTCTCCACCTGTCCACCAGATGCCCT